>JAXCMG010000020.1:33556771-33623960 GCA_034642415.1 Podarcis siculus | reverse complement strand
AAGAAGAAGAAGAAGAAGAAGAAGAAGAAGAAGAAGAAGAAGAAGAAGTCACCCATCTGGCTGGGTTGCTCCAGCCACTCTGGGTGGCTTTCAATAAACTGAAACCTCAAACACAGCAAAACATCGCACATTTAAAACTTCCCTCTGAAAAGGCTTCTAAAAGTCAGGTAGTTGTTGAGATCGTTCCAGATAACGCTCTCTACGAGTAAAACTTTTCCAGAAAAGTTAACATCTTGGGGGCAGGTGGAAAAATCCTCTGTTTTTAGAAGAGAGAGAGAGAGAGAGAGATGGTCCCCAAGGGCAAATGAAGTTTGAAATTGAATTTTTTGCTGATGCCAGCGTTCACAGAGGAGCCTGTGCCCAAGGGAAGCAGCATCACTTGGCTTACAAGGTGGGGGCTCTTTTTCCAGGAGAAGCTGCCGCCTGCAGTCCCAAAGGAAGGCTCCTTTCATTTGTCAAATGTGCATCACATTTTCCTGGTGGGAATAATATTTGGGGAAGGAGGGCAGGGACAGCAGGTTCCTGCGCAAGGAGAGTTAGCGGTTGCTGCCAGGCTAGAATATCTGGCGCACTGTGGCAAATGCGCTGGAGACCTCCACGTCTTCACGACTGCTGGGCTGAAAAGAGAGCACGCTGTAAATTTTATTCTTTCTTGTAATGCCTTGAAAGAGAATATGATGAAAATGATGTATAGATGGTATATTACGCCTGTGAAATTAGCCAAAATATATAAGACAAATAAGAAATGTTGGAAATGTCAAGAAAAAGAAGGAACATTTTATCATATGTGGTGGGAATGTAAGAAAGTAAAAAAATTATGGGAAATGATATATAATGAGAAGAAAAAGATGTTGAAATGTACATTTCTAAAAAAAACCAGAAGCATTTTTACTGGGCATTATAGGTGAGGCTATTAATAGACAGGATGTAAAATTGTTTTTCTATGCAACAATAGTGGCAAGAGTATTGCTGGCTCAGAAATGGAAGCAAGAAGAAATACCAACGAAAGAAGAATGGCAGACAAAATTAATGAACTATGCAGAATTGGATAAAATGACAGGAAGGATTCAAAACCTGCAGGACCAGAGATTTACAGAAGATTGGAAGAAATATACAAATTATTTGAAGAGCAACTGTAATCAACAAATTACGCTAGTAGGAGTACAAGAAGTTTTGTAAGGAGAAATATATGAAATATTGCAAAGAAGAGATATTAATTATGAGATTTAAATGTAATAGTGAAAATATGAAATGTAAATTAAGTGAATAAATTGGAAAATTTTCAGATGTGATTGATGGAAGTAAAAAAAAGAACTATAAGATGTAAAAGTACGTTTAATTATTGTTGAAAATGATATGTTGAAAAACTAATAAAAATTTATATATAAAAAAAGAAAAGAGAGCACACTGCTCCCCCCCCCCCTTTGCAGCCTGGAAAGTCGCAGCTGCCAGGACTACCTCTGTTCCATACCAATTCAAAATCCTTCTTTTGACCTGCAAAGCCTTATAGGAACATAGGAGGCTTGCTTCTACTGACTCAGACCATGGACCCATCCAGCCTGAGAGCAGTATATAAATATTGGTTTTGGGGGTTTTTAATTACATAGCTCAATATTGTCCACACTGACTGGCAGCGTCTCTCCAAGATTTCAGGCTGGAGTCCCTCCCATCCCTACATGTAGATGCCTGGAGGGATTGCAATGCAGGTGTAAGACTTCCTGCTTGCTAGACACACACACACACACACACCGCTTGCAAAGCAGATGCTCAGAACCCCAATACCTCAAGGGCCGCCTCTCCTCAGATGAAATGCTCTGCCCCCTGCAATCAGCATCTGAGGCCCTTCATGTGTTTCTTCCGTGAGAGGTCCGGAGGGCGGCAACATGAGAACAGGGCCTTTTCTGCAGTGGCTCCCCGTTTGTGGAATGCTCTCCCCAAAGAGGCTTACTGGGCGCCATCATGGTATAGCTTTAAACACCGGGCAAAAACTGAAATCCTAAGAAGTCCTCCTAACAAAAAACACTGACATTGCCTTCTGATTGATGATCTCAGGGCTCAGGAAGGGACCGCACCCCCATTTTCTGGTTTGGCTTTGCTGACAGCCTATCTCCTTGTCTTTGTTCCCTGTAAATGGCCCATCCGTCCAGCTTTTAAGAGTCGGACTTCCAGTTTATCTTTCCAAGCTTTGATTCAACTCTAACACTTACTAAACCCAGGAATTATGGGTGACTTGGCAGCCACAAATCCATAGCAGTATGGTTCACTGTTGGATATTTTTGTAGTTTTATTCACACACATATACAGTGGATGCTCGGGTTGCGAACGTGATCCGTGCGGGATGCACATTCACAACCCGCAGCAGCACGTCTGCGCACGCTCAGGTTGTGATTCGGCGCTTCTGCGCATGTGCAAAGTGCAATTTAGCACTTCTGCGCATGCGTGACCGCCGGAACCCGGAAGTAACCCATTCCGGTACTTCCCGGTTTTGGCAGTCCGCAACCCGAAAAACGCAACCTGAAGCATCTGTAACCTGAGGTATGACTGTACAACCTGAACCTGCAATGGAGAAGTTCGCAGCATTAAACTCCAAAAGGGTCCAGATTCTCCCATTACTGCAGCCTCCAATTCAAAAAGGCAGCCCACATTGGGTTCTGCCTCGCCACTCCAGCTTGGAAAAGATTTTTGGATATAGGATCTGGTATGACCCAGTCCTGTTGTTAATTTATATGAATGGCCCAGTTAAAGTTTCAGGTATAGTCACTGTGGCAAGGATATTGTTTACCAGTGGCGCTGTGAGTTAAACCACAGAGCCTAGGTCTTGCCAATCAGAAGGTCGGTGGTTCGAAACAGGGTGAGTTCCCGTTGCTCGGTCCCCGCTCCTGTCAACCTAGCAGTTCGAAAGCACGTCAAAGTGCAAGTAGATCAATAGGTACTACTCTGGCGGGAAGGTAAATGGTGTTTCTGTGCGCTGCTCTGGTTCGCCAGAAGCGGCTTAGTCATGCTGGCCACGTGACCCGGAAGCTGCACGCCAGCTCCCTCAGCCAATAAAGCGAGATGAGCGCCGCAACCCCAGAGTCAGTCACGACTGGCCTTTTACCTTTTACAAATAATATAAAGTATAGGAGAGTGGATTTGAGGTGGTGGTGTGTGCAGGGTGCAGGAGTTTGCTGTAATGGTTAAAATTAAAAAGTTCCTTCCAAAATTGTTCTGTTTATAGACACTCCCACTATGTATGCTGGCATGTACCTATAATTTGGCTTCAATTGGTGGAAGTTGCACTTGCAGGTGGCACACAATCCCCGTTCCACATCTTGATCTTTTAGAGTGGCAAAACCTAAACTTTGGAACTCCCTGCCCATTGATATCAAGCAGGGCCCTTCACTGAGCTCTTTTCAATGCCTCCTGTGATGGGATGATGAGCTGCTTGTGCGTAAAATCCTAGTCCCTCAGAGTTTGGCCGAGTCCCCAAACCTCTGCCTCCGACAGAGCCCCTCAAGCATGGCTCTGTCAGTCACTAGCAGAATCCGAAAGTGGGCGTTTTCGGAATCTCTTCCAGCATAAAAGCTCCTTAACGGAAACACGTCTTCTGGACTCCCGGCGTGACAGTTTCCGGCGAGGAGTGGGTGTCCCTATAGGAGGTCTTGAAACCTCCCCACTGTTTTCGCTGGAAGTGTCCCTGAGCCATTCCTCCGACTCACTTTCCCTCGGAGCTCCTCCTCTCCCCCTGCTGGTTCCCTCGTCAGCTGTTAAGTCTGTCTCCAACTCTGTGAGCCCTTCCACCTCCTGTCCTTCCGATGGCAGTTCCCTGACACCTCCTAAAACCATTTTTGTTTAGACGAGCCTACCCAGATGTCTAGAAAGTTGATTCAATATTTAATCTGATTTTAGTCTGTTATTTTAAATTTTCTAAAGTCTTAAATTATTGTTGTTTATTTTTCTTATTGATAATTTAATTGCTTTATCTTTTTTGCAAACCATTTTCAGGTTTGTTTGTTCGTTGTTGTTGTTTTGTTTTACAATGAAACAGGGTATAAATTTTATGTAATCAATAAAGGTGCCGAAGGAGCAACTTCTGTGCTCCTCTGCCATTTTTTTAAAAAATTGATATTCTTTTGGTTTTTAAGATTAGCTGCCCAGTAACAGTCTTCTGGGTGACCTGCAAAGATAAAACGATAATGCAGAATTTTAGAAGTTTTATAAAACAATTGCAGCAGGACCATTTCCAAGCCATTTTAAGAATGCAGGTTTATAAAAGCCTGGGAGAACAGGCTTGGAGCCTGTTTACTTGGAGCATAGAATCATAGAGTTGGAAGAGACCACAAGGGCCATCGAGTCCAACCCCCTGCAAGGCAGGAAACACCATCAGAGCACTCCTGACATATGGTTGTCAAGCCTCTGCTTAAAGACTTCCAAAGAAGGAGACTCCACCACACTCCTTGGCAGCAAATTCCACTGTCAAACAGCTCTTACTGTCAGGAAGTTCTTCCTAATGTTTAGGTGGAATCTTCTTTCTTGTAGTTTGGATCCATTGCTCCGTGTCCGCTTCTCTGGAGCAGCAGAAAACAACCTTTCTCCCTCCTCTATATGACATCCTTTTAAATATTTGAACATGGCTATCATATCACCCCTTAACCTCCTCTTCTCCAGGCTAAACATGCCCAGCTCCCTTAGCCGTTCCTCATAAGGCATCGTTTCCAGGCCTTTGACCATTTTGGTTGCCCTCCTCTGGACACGTTCCAGTTTGTCAGTGTCCTTCTTGAACTGTGGTGCCCAGAACTGGACACAGTACTCCAGGTGAGGTCTGACCAGAGCAGAATACAGTGGCACTATTACTTCCCTTGATCTAGAATAGATGCTATACTCCTATTGATGCAGCCCAGAACTGCATTGGCTTTTTTAGCTGCCGCGTCACACTGTTGGCTCATGTCAAGTTTGTGGTCAACCAAGACTCCTAGATCCTTTCAACATGTACTGCTCTCAAGCCAGGTGTCACCCACCTTGTATTTGTGCCTCTCATTTTTTTTGCCCAAGTGCAATACTTTACATTTCTTCCAGGAAAAAGGCAACTAAAATAAATAACAACAGCAGCAACTTAAAGGAAGGTTCAGGCGCCTCTCTCTCTGGGGAGGCCTTTTGGCAACCGAGTGTCCTCCAGCTGTTTGGACTACAAGTCCCATCAGCTGGCGCAGGGGCCGGTGGGATTTGTAGTGCAAAACATCTGGGCTTCGCATCTGGACCCACCTTGCTCTGTTACCGCAACCCCTCCCCTGCCATGCCCTCTTTCCGCCTCTAGGTGTCGCCCTCCTCCACCTTTCCAGCCTCACCCCCCCCCGCACTTTCCTATTTTGCTTTCTGTAAGATCCAGGATTTATTTATTTTTTTCCCCCCTCCTAAATTCCTTTCTGGTCTCTTTCCGGCCATGTGCGATTGCAGTTTCCTCTGGGCGTCCATTTCAGCAGCAGGCTGCAATTAATCAGCGGAGAAATAAGGCGAGGAGGAGGAGGAGGAGAAGCGAGGAAAGGGAGCAGGAGAAGAGGACCAGAAAGGGGACAGGAAGGGGTCCACCCCATAAGACCACCCTGCCATAGACCTCCCCGAGCGCGTTTCCCTTCCTGGGTGTGGGGCAGAGGAGCGTTTGCAGAGGAGCCTCCTGGCCTTTGGGATCTGGGGATTCAGCTTCCTGGAGAAAAGATCTCTGCACCCCACAGAAGACCCTTGGCAGATGTGAGTGGATGGGGTGGCCGGGGGCTGCCACCCGGGTCCCTGGGGCAGGAGGGGCGCTGCCTGCTTGGGTGCGCCACCCTCTTCCTCCATCCCTGCAAAGCCCACCTCGGGTGGGGCTGGCCCGGGGCTTCTGCCCAGAGAGGGCACCAAAGTCTCACCCCCTCTCCAGCCCCACAGCTATGGCCAGATTTCCCCCACCTCCCTTCCTTTCTGGGCCGGAATCCCAGCTGGGCTGGATCCCTCTGAGCCGGGCTTGAACCTCGCAGCTGGAGAAGCCTCTTCCATCAGCTTTCGGGGGGACACCTCCCTTTTCAGCCCCCCCAATTTGGTTTTTACCTATATATCCATCTTTTGAAGCTTCCAGAAGGAGACACAGGATCCGGCCGCCGCTTAGAGACAGAGAAATAGAAAGAGGTTTCTAATATATATATATGCAATTGCCAGCAAGGAATATTATATATCGCAGCGGGATTTTTGCAGCGTCTTGAGCTCCCCTCCGCCGAAAAAGGGGGAGAGGATTTTGCTGTGGCTTTGAGGGCTTTGCGTGCCACCAAAGGCCATGCAGTGAGAAGGATGTCTCTGTCCAGGCTGAACAGTTTCCTCAATGGCTTCCTGGAGGACCCCTCTGAGACGGAGGCGGCCGGAGCAGGAGACATGTCCGGGGTCCTCAAGCGCTTGGAGACGGGCACTGTCCTTACCCTCTTCTACCAGAAGAAATCCCAGAGGCCCGAGCGGAGGAACTTCCAAGTGCGCTTGAAAAGTAGGCAGGTTGTCTGGAGCCGCACCCCAGAGAAGGTGGAAGGGGATGGTGAGTTGGCCGGGGGCCTGCCGTGGTTTGGGGCGCTATGGGGAAGGGGAGGTGGGGTGGACCGAGAACGTGGGGTCTGGTGCAGGATGCTGGAGAAGGCTCCATGGGTCTTTGCCGAGAGGGAACTAGTGTAGAGTTTGCTCAAATGTGCTCTGTGCTGGGCCGCACTCTGATCCACTGGCCCAGGTTAGCGAGTGGAGGACGCAGGGTTAGAAACTCAGATGGATTGCCTAGGTGCCAACGGCCTCCTTAAACCAGGGTTACAGTCGTTCAAATAGAATGCCATTTGCTAATTTGGGGCCAGGCAGCTTTTTCAATACGACTTTTGGGTTCCTGATCGCGCAGATAAAATATTTAACGGGTAGAATTCTGCAGGATGTGGTATTTGAGTGTGAAAACAGTCCTAGGACCCCCAGGCATGCACCTCCAGATGGTGGAGACGTCAGGAGCCATCCTGGTGCCCGGGTATCGTCACTTGGTCGCAATTGGCCCATAGCCAGGTGCAAAATGCACCTGGCGAATTTCTAACCCTGTGAGGATCTTGGCAACCCCAATCTTAGCAGCCATGTATCCTTACGATGTTGCACATGTGTCCTTGGGGAAACCTGGCCACCAGGACTGGCACACCAGAGAGTTGTGAGGGCGCTGGCAATGGGCAGGGAAGTGTTGTTGAGTCGGTCGAACCTTGTGGGATCTGATGACACAGGTGAGCCTGTTTTGGAAGCTGTTATTATGAAGGCCACGGTAGGTTGAGTGGAGATGTTCTGGCTTCTTCTGGCTTCTGTGGATGCCTTAGTTCAGCCTTTCTCAACCTGTGGGTCCCCAGATGTTGTTGAACTACAACTCCCATCACCCCTAGCTAGCAAGGCCAGAGCTCAGGGATGATGGGAGTTGTAGTCCAACAACATCTGGGGACCCACAGGTTGAGAACCGCTGCCTTAGTTTATTGGGAGATGGAACCATCATTGTTTACCCCATTCAGCCCAAATCCTGCCACTGCTGTTCATTTTGTAGACTTTCTCCAGAAGGAGCAGAGTGCGAGTGTGTGTGTGTGTAACGCAATTTTATACATAAAAACTCAGGCACCTAGTCAGCTCCAGGTAGGCCTTGTTGTTTCTGATGCCACATCTGGTCGCTTGAGACCAGAGCGCCTTCCGCCAGCATCGGCTGGTGGCTCAGTTACGACCCTATCTGGACAGGGATGACCCGGCTGCAGTAGTCTACGCTGTGGTAGCCCCAAGTTTAGACTACTTCAGTGGGCTTTATGTGGGGCTGCCTTTGAAGACTGTTTGGGAACTTCAGCTAGTGCAGAACATGGCCAACCAACTGCTGGTGGGCTCCAGGGGAGCTGGTTATATAAAGACCAATCCTGGCACAGTTGCACGGGCTGCTGGTACATATCTGAGCCCAGTTCAAGGTGTTGGTTTCGACCAATAAATCCCTGTGTGGTTCAGGACCCCAATATTTTTGAATCACCATTTTTTGGCTGGCATCTACTTGGGCCCTACAGTTGAGTCCCTTTCATAGGCATTCCTTTTGATGCTCTCACCTCAGTGAGGCCTGCTAGGTGCCATCACTAACATGGTTTTGGTAACCAGGTGTAAAAATACCTATTCTCCCAGATATTTGATGGATTGTGATGATTTTGCTGTCTCTGCTGCTGTTTTATTTGGTCCATTTTGTAGGTTGTTGTGATATACGCTTCATCGGTGTTTATTCCTATCATGAGCCTCACAGTGTTGTCAAGATCGGGCAGACTGTGACGCAGGAGAAGGAAGGTTAGGGAACGGGGGAACCTGCGAGGGGCTGTCTCCCCTTTCTATCCTGACTTCAGTCACTTTTGGAAGGGGAATAAGGATGCCAGGTCTCCCGCCCGATCTGGAGACAGCAATGCTCACACTCTTGGCATCCCCACAAGGGCAGAGGCTCTCATCCCACCTAATATGTAAAAGCCAGTGTGAGAGACAAGGAAACTCATTGGGACATCTTCATTGCTTCCGTCCGGTTCTGAACTTCTTGCCCGCTCCAGAACTCCTGAATCGCGACTCCTAAGCAGTGTGCTGGGTGCCCAGGCTGTACCATTACTTGCCTGAGTAAAGACCTCTCTCTTACTCACAAGTAAAAGCCTTTCTTTACATATTTGGGTGGGAGTCAGGACAGTGCTCTTCACATCTTGTTTTTGTTCCCCCCCCCCAAAAAATAATATTCATTTTATAACACAAATAAAGAACACAAACAGAAAAACAAACGATACAAACAGATTCTTGTCTTATCCTTACTTTTTCTAAACATTGTTAGGTGGGCTTCCCCAAGTCCCATCTTTCTGATTTTCATTTTAGCTCATCTTTAGCAGTTTACATATATCATAATTTCTAACCATCTTCTTTTTAATCCCACTTACTTTAACCATAAAAAACTTCAAATTTTATCACTTACAAATAATACTGTTTTAAAATACACTATCTTTTACTTCTAACCCTACAGCCTATATCCACTTCCAAAGCTATTCTAAGATTTAAATATCAACATATTTTTTCAAATATTCCTTAAATGTGCTCTTCACATTTTGTAAGCCACTTCGAGGGTCCATATGTAGCAAGTGATTATTCAAGTGAAATAATAATGGTGATGATGATGATGATGCCCCACAAAAATGTAAAGCAAAAAAAATGTGTGAAAATAAAAAAGTCAGTGCAGCAGTTAAAAAAATGGCAGCACAGGAAATGGGGTGGGCCCTGGGGAGAGAACTTTTGTTTTTTAATATGAGGATTGTATAAATTTAAATTCAAATTTGAACAATGGGTGAAACAAACTAAGTTTTAATCAGAACTGAGAACTTGTGGAGCCAACAATATGAAAGGGGAATATGGTAGGGGTGGGGGAAGGGGGGAGTCCCGGAAAGTAGATGTAGGAAAATAAGGCTTTGAACGTACTTTAATCTTTACTTTCTGTATTTTTGAAAATTTTAATAAATATTATTTTAAAAAAATGGCAGCACAAACCACCTTTTGCCAATCTGGTGCTCTTCAGCAGTTTAGGACCTGGGGAGGCCTGTGGCCAGGCAGCCCCTCTTCTTGGAACATGACTCCCCTTTATTTCATACAGTTTCTCGGTCCACCAGTATCTTTCTGGAAAGATTCCCTTACCTGACCTATGAGGATAAAGGTAAAGGACACCTGGACGGTTAAGTCCAGTCAAAGGCAACTATGGGGTTCCAGCACTCATCTCGCTTTTCAGGCCGAGGGAGCCAGTGTTTGCATTCAGACAGCCTTTCCAGGTCCTGTGGCCAGCAGGACTAAGCCGCTTCTGACGCATGGAACACTGTGACAGAAGCCAGAGCGCCTGGAAATGCCGTTTACCTTCCCGCCAGAGGGGTACCTGTTTATCTACTTGCACTGGTGTGCTTTGGAACTGCTAAGTTGGCAGGAGCTGGGACCGAGCAACAGGAGCTCACCCCGTCACGGGGTTTCGAACTGCCGACCTTCCGATCGGCAAGCCCAAGAGGCTCAGTGGTTTAGACCACAGTGCCACCCATGAAAGAATCTGATCTCTGTACAACACCTTCCTCTTTATTTGCAAGTTACCCAGTTTTGGCCTCCCAGACATCGCAGCTCATTACCTGAGTCTCCTGTTAATTTCCACCCAGGTCCCACTTAAAGTCTTCCCCATCTGGTTGGCCAGCTGTGGGAACAGGAGGCCGGACTAGATGGGCCATTGGCCTGATCCAATATTAGCCGTATCTTTGCAAACCCAAGCAAAGTAGGTAGGAGTGGACCCCCTCCCCAATTGGGGGACACACTGGGATGTCTCACAGATGTGCTGTTCCAGCACAGGATGTTGTGCTTTGCTCACAACGTCTGGCCAGAATGCCTCCTTTTGTACTTGCAGATGTGCTCTCGCTTTCCTGCCTCAAAAATTCCTCCGCTTCCTTATCTCCCACAAATCAAAGAACAGACTCTCCAGTTCCTTAGAATGAGCTTTAAGGGAAAACCCTGCCCATCTCTTGACTTCCAGGACATTGGTTGAGATCAAGAACGTCCTAACGGCTCAAGGGAAAGGTTGGGCCACAGACGGTCAGCGTGGCCTCTGCAAGTGGAGAGAAATTGGGGACACGGGGCTAAGGACAACGGAGGAGGGGGGTTGGTTGAATCATAGAATAATAGAGTCGGAAGGGACCCTGAGGGTCATCTAGTCCAACCCCTGCAATGCAGGAATCTCAGCTAAAGCATCCCTGACAGATGGCCATCCAACCTCTGCTTTAAAAACCTCCAAGGAAGGAGAAGCCACAGCCTCCCGAGGGAGACTGTTCCACTGTCAAAGAGCTCTTGCTCTCAGAAAGTTATTCCTGATTTGATTTGATTTTATATATATAATTTTTTACCAACCACCAAAACACAAACAGTGAAACCCCCCAGGCGGCTGATACATTGGGTATACAATATTCAATAATAAACACATTCAATAATATACTTATTCAATAATATACATATTCAATAATATTCAATAATAACATATTCAAATTAACCATATGTACACTTCTACAGTGGTAACTCGGGATGCGAACGGGATCCGTTCCGGAGCCCCGTTCGTATCCCGAACAGAACGTAAGACGCGACAGTGTGTCTGCGCGTGCGTGGGTCGCATTTCGTCGCTTCCGCGCATGCGCGTGACGTCATTTTGAGCGTCTGTGCATGCGCGAGCGGCAAAATCCGGAAGTAACGCACTCTGTCACTTCCTGGTCACCACGGAGCGCAACCCGAAAGCATTCAACCTGAAGCATTTTTATCCCGAGGTATGACTGTATATACCTTAACACTCCTCCTTCCACAAGGTTTATTTAACTTTTAACATTTTAATTGCCCCAAATTCTTCAAACCTACTCAAGGTTAGTGAGGTCAGTGAGAAAGAGGAGGATTGCTTTGAGAAGATATTGAATTATTTGAGTTATTCCTGATGCTGAGTCGGAATCGCCTTTCTTGGAGCTTGAAGCCATGGGTTCGAGTCCTGCCCTCCGGAGCAGGAGAAAACAAGATTGCTCCATCTTCCATGTGACAGCCCTTGAGATATTGGAAGATGGCTATCTTGTCTTCTCTCAGCCTCCTCTTTTCCAGGCTAAATATACTCGGCTCCTTCAACCGTTCCTCATCAGGCTTGGCTTCCAGACCCTTGGTCCATAGCTGTCAACTCTCCCTTATTTGGCGGGAAAGTCCCTTATCCCAGCACCATGTCCCGCTGCTGTCCCTTATTGATGATGTCCCTTTAATTTCCCGGGTTTCAAAGGAAGCACCTCCTCTCCCTCCCTCCCTGCCAGTCAGGGAGGAGGGAGGCTCCATCTGTGTTGCTTGAATGCGTTGCTCACCCAATAAGGAGTCTAAGAACGACTGGGGGGGTGGAGCTTGCATGCCTTGTGCCGATCAAATCGGCCTCGTTGCCTGGGGACTCGCCTTTGCTCAGCGCTTCCCAGCGGAGAGGTGACGGTGGTTTCCCTTGCTGCATCCCCTTTGCCGGGTTGCTGCGCTGTGGGAACCACCGCTTGAGGCTTCGTTTGGCTGCTGGCTGGGCTTTCTGCCTTTGGCTCCGAGGGGCTCAGAAGTTGAACATACCTGTGCTCTGAAAATCCCTTATTTTGGCTGCTGATCCCTTATTTTCAAATCTGTAAGTTGATAGCTATGCCTTGGTGATCTTGGTTGCCCTCCTCTGTACGCCTTCCAGACTGTCAACATCCTTGGCCTAGAACAGGACACAGGACTGCAGGCTCACTGGCAAGTGAAGGGATAGAAGCAAGGGCAAGGACCGCAGCTCAGTGTTAGAACAGCTGCTTTGCATGCAGAAGTCTCAGCTGCAGTCTGCAGCATCTCCAGGGAGGGCCAGGAATGTCCCTATGTGGAAAACCTGGAGAACAGCTGCTGGTCAGTGCACAGAGAGGGTAGCCAACATGCTGCCCTCCAGATGTTTAAGACTACAATCCCCATTGGACCCCAGCCCAAATGACCGATGGTCAGGGATGATGGGATTTGTAGTCCAGATATTCTGGAAGGCACCCTATTGGCTACTCTGGCATGGGCAAAGCTGAGCTAGACAGACCAATGGTCAGACTCTGTCGGAGGCAGTTTATAATAATAATAATTTACTATTTATACCCCACCCATCTGGCTGGGTTTCCCCAGCTACTCTAGGTGGCTCCCAGCAAAATATCAAAATACAATAATTCATCAAATATTGAAAGCTTCCCTAAACAGGGCTGCCTTCAGATGTCTTCTAAAAGTCAGATAGTTGTTTATTTCTTTGACATCTGGTGGGAGGGCATTCCACAGGGCGGGTGCCACCACCGAGAAGGCCCTCTGCCTGGTTCCTTGTAACCTGACTTCTTTCAGTGAAGGAACAGTCAGAAGGCCCTCGGAGCTGAACCTCAGTGTCCGGGCAGAACAATGGTGGTGGAGATGCTCCTTCAGGTATACTGGGCCAAGGCCATTTAGGGCTTTCAAGGTCAGTGCCAACACTTTGAATTGTGCCTGGAAACGTACTGGGAGCCAATGTCGGTCTTTCAGGACCAGTGTTATGTGGTCCTGGTGGCTGCCCCCAGTCACCAGTCTAGCTGCTGCATTCTGGATTAATTGCAGTTTCCGGGTCACCTTCCAAGGTAGCCCCACTTAGAGCGCATTGCAGTAGTCCAAGCAGGAGATAACTAAAGCATCCTTCTGCCTGTTCCCCTCACAGCATGCTTCTCTGCCTAAGAGGCGCATAAAAGAGGGGCGGCAGGGCTGACCTTTGCTTTGGTGCGGTTGAGAGGATTAAAAGCTGCCCCATACAAGTGGGAAACAGGGAGGTGACCAGCCCTACAACAGGGAGGTCAGATCAATCTGACAACCGGCAAATCAGACTTCCCAGAGAACTGATATAATCCCCAGCGGAGAGGGAGCGAGGGAAAGGAATCGGCTAGGGTGCAGGGCAAACTCTTCAAGGCCAAATCCTGTCCCTTTGCAACAGATGCTCCATTTGGGGGAGTCCATATGGGGGGACCCCATTTGGCTCACCAGGAATCAAACTCCTGCAAGACAAAGTGGGGTGCAGGGTGGAGGCCCTGTGCTATAAAGGAAGAGAGGGGTCGTTTCGGTGAAAGATTTGTTTCCTTGCAAGTGGGCTCCCTCTCCCTTCTTGGGAACGTGGTCTACTTGATCTACATGGCATAAACATGCAGATCAGAAAGGCCTGGTTTGAAAAGGGGGGCTTGCAGGCAAGGAGTGGGTGGGAAGGCAGAATGGAGCAAGTCCACAAATGCCTTTTGGAAATCCTGTTCTCCTTTGCCAAAGTGTGCAGCTGACCTGTTGTTCTGGGTGGCAATGAGAGACTTCAATCTGGAAAGCCACACTGTGCCTTTAAGGGGGAGGGAAGGGGGAGGGCACAGGTTTGCATAATATTTACATATGCTAAATTTCAACAAAGAGTTGCAAATTTAGAAATAAAGACCGCAACTTAAAATAAGGACACAATTCAGCTCACATTAGTAGGAGGAAGACTGTGACCAGGTGACCCGTTGTAGAGTTTGTAGAGAATTTTTTTAAAACTTTACAGATGTGGTAGTCAGGATTTGAAAGGAGTTTGAAAAGGAGAGGAGAAGCAGAAAATGCATTCCTTGCAGTGTGTAAGTGGGGTTGCTACTGTAAATTCTGGGATGGCAAGCAAAACGCCACTCAAAACTTTCCGCAAGCAAAGCTTGCCTTGACCTGTTCCTAATGGTGCCATTTCAAGAGCTCTGTAGCCAGTCAGGTATCTCCTTCCCCTGGCCTGCCACTAAAAGGATAAGGTGCGGCGCTCATCTCACTTTTCAGGCCGAGGGAGCTGGTGTTTGTCCACAGACAGCTTTCCGGGTCATGTGGCCAGCAGGACTAAACCGCTTCTGGCACAACAGAACACCGTGATGGAAGCCAGAGGGCATGGAAACGCCATTTACCTTCCCGCTGCAGCAGTACCTCTTCATCTACTTGTACTGGTGTGCTTTCAAACTGCTAGGTTGGCAGAAGCTGGGGCAGAGCAAAGGGAGCTCACCCCGACGCAGGGATTCGAACCACCAACTTTGCTATTGGCAAGCCCAAGAGGCTTGGTGGTTTAGACCACAGCACTACCCGCATCCCTACTTAAAGGATAGACAGGGGTCAGCAACTGAAGTGGGCTACCTGGTTCCCAAACTGCAGGTCTTGGTGGTAAAACAAAAAGAGAAGCAATTAGTTCAGGGAAGTTTTTAATGTGTGACATTTTAATGTATTTTTAATCTTTGTTGGTGCTGACCTTTAAAGCCCTAAACGGCCTCAGTTCTAAAGGAGTGTCTCCACCCTCACCATTCAGCCCGGACACTGAGGTCCAGCTCCAAGGGCCTTCTGGCGGTTCCCTCATTGCGAGAAGTGAGGTTACAGGGAACCAGGCAGAGGGCCTTCTCGGTGGTGGCACCCGCCCTGTGGAACGCCCTCCCTTCAGATGTGAAGGAAATAAACAACTATCTGACTTTTAGAAGACATCTGAAGGCAGCCCTGTTTAGGGCAGTTTTTAATATTTAATGCTGTATTGTTTTAACACTCGATTGGGAGTGGCTGGGGAAACTCAGCCAGATGGGTGGGGTAAAAATAAATTATTATTATTATTATTAGGATCTCTAGGTTGCCAAGTCCTTTCTGGCCTGGTGCTCCTGTGCTTTAAACTGGCGAGGATGCCCTGCAGGGAGCAGGGAACTACCTGCTGGCTTGCTTTTTCACGCTGGTGTTTTCCGAATGAGAAACCTCATTCAGTTAGTCCTCAGCAGTGCCTGCAGACCCCATCACTCTCAGGCACCTGCCTTCAGGGTAAGCAAGCCTGAGAGGTTTTTTAACGGCCACCTGTCATGGGTGCTTCAGTTGAGTTTCCTGGGGGTTGGGCTAGATGACCTTTGGGTTCCCTTCCAACTCTGCGATTCCAGGATTCTGTGGTTCTTCCCTCTTCCCCCTGCCTCTCCCGAGACGTGACGATGGCGTGGCTTCCGTGTGGGATGAAACACTGTGGTTGCGGTGGGATGCTGCCGCCGCAGGCATCCAAACGCCCAGGGTCAGAGTTCCAGGAAAAGCAATCTCTGCCGGCCCCTTGCAGCTTGCGCTGCGGTCCCTCTTAATGCAGAACGGATGCTCCCGCTTGGTGCTTCCAGCGCTGCTAAAAGCTTTGGGGTCGTGCCCTTCTGCAGCGCCACATCCGCGAGGGAAGCGGCTGTGTGTGCTCTCTGAGGCACCCTTGTTGCAGCCAGGGGGGTGGTGGAGTGGTGTGGGGTGACTCACTCCCCGTTAAGGCTCTTTGCACTGGGAGTCCCTTTGCCAAATCCTCTCCGAGCTGAGAGTGGCCCCACGTCCCACTCCCTCCTGTCCCAGCTCCTTGCGAGTGAGTAAGGGGTGGATAGAGAGAGCGTGATCCTGCCAGAAATATAATAAATAACCCAGGGCAAGCGTGCTTCGGAGGGGGTTTGTGGTCTCGTCCGGCTCTGCAGCCATTCGCGCCCGGGTGAGATTCCTCCCTTAGCGCAGGCTCTCTGCAAATATATCGGGGGAACTGGAGAACAGAGAGCTCTTTTGGTTAAAGGCCAGCCTGGGGACAAATTTGCTGTTAGTAGGTATCAGCTGGAGATTAACAGACTTGTGTTTGTGCTCAAGGAAGGCTTCCGTATCTATCTGTATTATTCCTGCACACCTCCATTGCCAACAGCACCTTGAATTGTGTTAACCCAGCTGTGATTCCTGCATGTTTCTTCTTTTTTTAAGTTTCCCTTTTCCACTCAGTCTTCTCATTCCCAAGCATCAAACCATAGCTGTCAACCTTCCCTTGTTTTGCGGGAAATTCCCTTATTCCCTTTTTTAAATAATATTTTTTATTAATTTTAACATATAAATTATAAAATGTACCACAAAACTTATCTTTTTAGACTTCCATCAGCTCCTCTGATAATCCACCGTTTTATCCACTTCTTATACATTTCTTAACTTCATATTGCCTTTAAATCTCTTAACAAATTATCCCTCCCCTTATCTATTTTTGCAATACTTCCATTAAAACTCCTCACAGAACTTCTTGCAAACCTACAAACATCATCTGATCTTCACAAATACTTTTCAAATAGTCCGTAAATTTACTCCAGTCTTCCGTGAATTTCTGGTCCCGCCAGTTTCGAATTCTTCCTGTTAGTTTATCTAGTTCTGCATAGTCCATTAGTTTTGTCCTCCATTCTTCAATCGTCGGTAGTTCTTCTTGCTTCCATTTTTGGGCCAACAATATTCTTGCTGCTGTTATTGGGGAAATCCCCTTATTCCAGCACAGCTTCCCGCTGCTATCCCGGACCTTTAGATATCCTGTAGAGTGTCCCTGGGACAGGTGAGGCTGCTGATCCCTTATTTTCAAATCCGAAAGTTGACAGCTATGCATCAAACACGGCAACCCGTGTTTTTCAGTGATAATAACCCCTTAGCTCTCCCAGAACATCATGTGCAGATCTGAACATGTGCACAACAAAAACACCCATCTATCGCTTCTTCTTCTTCCCCTTCTTCTCCTCCTTGGCTAATCTGCTCCGCAAGGCCAATGAGTCTGAGTTGCATTCATGTTTTCTGTCCAGCCTCCTTCCCTGCCTATTGGCTCAGCCCTGCCCAGAGGCCGCCGGCTCCCTGCGTGTTGGACAAAGGAAAACTTTATTTGTGGCTAGATAAATAAACCGTTGGTTTTTGGCAGCTGCCAGCCCCTCGGGTGCTGGGAGGGCACAGGGCTATTCAAAGATTAGCTGTGTGACTGGCAAATCCCTTCTGGGCTCCGGCAGGGATTTCCTCTTTAAAAGGGCAGTCAAATGGACCCCAGCGTGGAAGGGAGATCCTTTGCCCCAAGGGCAAGCAGGAGGTGCCACAGGGCCTCCTGGGTCGTGGCCCCCTGATGTCTTTAACCTCCTTTGCTGAAACTGGAGCTGTGGGTGGATGATAGTTTTTCCAGACAGCTGGGTTTTCGTTATGCATGCCTGTAGGGAGTGTGTTGTTGTTGTTGTTTAGTCATTTAGTCGTGTCCACCTCTTTGTGACCCCCTGGACCAGAGCATGCCAGGCACTCCTGTCTTCCACTGCCTCCCGCAGTTTGGTCAAACTCATGCTAGTAGCTCCAAGAACACTGTCCAACCATCTTGTCCTCTGCCGTCCCCTTCTCCTTCTGCCCTCCATCTTTCCCAACATCAGGGTCTTTTCCAGGGAGTCTTCTCTTCTCATGAGGTGACCAAAGTATTGGAGCCTCAGCTTCAGGATCTGTCCTTCCAGTGAGCACTCAGGGCTGATTTCCTTCAGAATGGAGAGCTTTGATCTTCTTGCAGTCCATGGGACTCTCAAGAGTCTCCTCCAGCACCATAATTCAAAAGCATCCATTCTTTGGCGATCAGCCTTCTTTATGGTCCAGCTCTCACTTCCATACATCACTACTGGGTGTAGGTCTGTGAAAGCAGTCAAGATCGAAGCATGCTGCCTTGAGCTCTTGGGAGAAAAGGTGGGGTTTAAATGTAAAAATTAACAATCTCTTGCAGCAGCAAAACCCCATTGTTTGAGCATGGTGGATGTTGTCTTTGGGCTGTGAGGTCTTCACCGCCACCCAGCACAAAACAACAACAGCAATGCAATTTTCCTGAGTCTTCCTTCGTAAGAAACAGGCCTTCTGAAATAGCTGTGCCCCAAGATATTTTGGGCGCAAGCTGTGCAGTGCCATCTCTCGAAAGGAATGCACAAGAGCCCTCCTGTTTGAGCGGGAGAAGTTCCCAGTGGGTTGCGCTGCTGGTGTGTTTGGCTGCGCATGTCCAGCCGTGAGAAGGGCAACCATGGAAAATGGGACAAAAATGGTAGGCAGGTGAAGAGATCTCATCTGAGACTACTTTGGAGAGAATGTTAAGGAACCAGGGTTGTTCCGGCATATGTGTAGGACTTGTGAAAAATGTTTGGACCTTGGCCTTTGCAGAAATTGCTAAAATGGAGCAATGGAGATTGTCATTTCAAACCTCCTGTTGGGCATCTTCTTGTAGCTGGTTGCTCAACACTGGGAGGACCCAAAGGGAGCCATGTTAGCTAACTGGCATAAGACAGCTTAACAAGTCACTTTGGTGGAAAAATTCACAACCGTCGACTTCCAGCTAAAGGAATAAAGCGTGAATGAATATTCTTTTGTGGGAGACTGGCACCGTTTCATTCTTTAAGGAAGCAAAGGTGATATACAGGGACATCTCCCGGCAGAATGCAACCCTTTCTGGCTGCTATGAAATTCACAGATTTGAATTTTAATGCTTCCTAATGGATTGAACTGACAGATTTGTGGGTTTCTTGGGACAGCAGTCTCTAGTCTTCTAAAGCACTGTTTGGTGGTGGAACGGACTCCCTCTGAAATTGGTGGCCTCCCCTTCCTTGGAGGTTTCTCAGCAGAGCTTGGATGGCCGCCTGTCAGCTGTGCTTTAGTATTGCTGGGGGGTGGAATGGATGACCATTGGGGGACCCTAAGATTCCATGACTCCTCTGCGGGAGGAGGAGGAGGGGGCTGGTTGTATTACTAAAACCCAGTCGTTAAAGAATTATATAGTAGTACCTTAGTTCTCAAACGCCTTGGTACTCAAACAACTTGTAACCCAAACACCACAAACCTGAAAGTATGTGTTCTGGTTTGCGAACTTTTTTCAGAAGCCAAACGTGCTCCATTTTGAGTGTAACGCTTTTGATTTGTGTAACGCCACACTTCCATTTTGAGTGTTATGCTGAGGTCTGTCTGTTTTTGCTATTTATTTTGCATTTTTGTTTTTCCGGCTCTTTTTTTTTTAGTTTTTGTGACTGTGTGGAACCCAGTTCAGCTACTGACGGACTGATTGTGTGGCTGCGGTACATTGTTTATTGCTTTCGTTTTATGGATCAACGGTCTCGCTAGATAGTAAAATTCATGTTCAATTGCTGTTTGAGGGGTTGTTTTCAAAAGTCTGGTACGGATTAATCCGTTTTGCATTACTTTCCGTGGGAAAGCACGCCTTGGTTTCGGAACGCTTTGGTTTTGGAACGGACATCCGGAACGGATTAAGTTTGAGAACCAAGGTGCCACTGTAAAAGGAAAGAGAAAGGGGACGAGATGAAAGCGCACCGGATCCAAGGGCAGAAAAGGCTGCCTTGCGCTGAGTCAGGCCCCTCATCCGCCTTGCAGACAATAGCGTCCGCTCCGACAAGCAGCGGCTCTGAGAGTTTCAGACAAGAGTATTTCCTGGCTGTACCAGAGACGCCAGGAAGTGTGCCGGTGTGTTTCTGTGTCGCTGTCAGTGCGCAGGGTCCACACAGCCAGAGCACCGGAAACTTGCCTACATGAATGTTGCTATGGACAGTAATATTTATTTTGAAAATGATGAAAAATTGATGAAGATGTGGCCATTTGTTTAAAGTTTTGTTGACTAGGCCAGGAATATTACTTACACCCGAGGAGTACGTATAGCTCAATGAGGATCAAATTCGGTGGAAACCATGTTTTTTAAATAAATAGTGGCTTATGAGCAATAGTGGCTTTCTCAAAAGCATACATCTTTTTAAAGAGTAGAATAAGAAGACTGAGAAGTTTTAATTATAATTATAAATAATAGTCAAAGTTGTCTACTTAAAAATAGATTTTTAAATACATTATGGAACTTTTAAAAATTGTAGAATACATTTTAAAATGAATAATGTATGTATTGTAAAATGTATTTAAAATTATATTACATTATTAAAAATAAATTACGTTATATACTTACTTATTTATAAGACTTCACTTATCCCCAGGGATGCAGGTGGCGCTGTGGATTAAACCACAGAGCCTAGGACTTGCCGATCAGAAGGTCAGCGGTTTGAATCCGCACAACGGGGTGAGCTCCCGTTGCTCGGTCCCTGCTCCTGCCAACCTAGCAGTTTGAAAGCGCGTCAAAGTGCAAGTAGATAAATAGGTACTGCTCCAGCGGGAAGGTAAATGGCGTTTCCATGCACTGCTCTGGTTCGCCAGAAGCGGCTTAGTCATGCTAGCCACATGACCCGGAAGCTGTACGCCGGCTCCCTCGGCCAGGAAAGCGAGATGAGCACCGCAACCCCAGAGTCGGCCACGACTGGACCTAATGGTCAGGGGTCCCTTTACCTTTACCTTTATCCCCAGGGTCAAAAAAGGGGGGCACATTATCTACCTGGCCCAGGCCTCTGTCTGGCTCTCCAAGGTCCTGTGTGGACCCACACGGATGGTGGCACGTAGCTGTGACCCTCGTATTCGGTTTCTGCCCACCCTCCTTTCCCAGCTGGTCCACCAGCCTCTTAATTCTCTTTCCTGCCCTCTACCTGCTGCGATCTGTCGGAGCCCAGCTGCAGAAGGAATTTGTTGCTGGAAATCCCGGGAACTGGCTGGTTTCCTGCCTGTTTGTGTGGTACAATAACTTCAAGTCTGCTGACATCGCTCTGGTTGCCGTCCCCACCCGAACACTTCTGTGTGGCGGCGTCTCAGTGACTTTGGTTTGGGAGAACTTAATTTGTAGTGAGATGACAGTTGCGAGAAAGGCGATTCTGACCTAAGGGTCACCCAATTCAAACCCCCTGCGATGCAGGAATGACTATCCATCCATCTACTAGTTCTCAGCTGTGCAGGGTAGACTTGCGCGCAGGAGAACTTTCCACGGGGTTGTACTTTTGATGCTTGTTTTACCCACCCATGAAAGCTCACTGAGAGATAAAGAGTGTTTCCACTGCGTTAAGGAATGTAGCTTTTTGCTGAAAATGAAGGCAGGGTTTCACCTTTGCCAGGAATCCAACTCCCCCCCCCCCTTTTTTATACTGCTAATATGTCAAAGACAGCATCTTAAAAAGCAGAGACATCACCTTGCCAACAAAGGTCCCTATAGTTCAAGCTATGGTTTTCCCAGTAGTGATGTATGGAAGTGAGAGCTGGACCATAAAGAAGGCTGATCGCTGAAGAATTGATGCTTTTGAATTCTGGTGCTGGAGGAGACTCTTGAGAGTCCCATGGACTGCAAGAAGATCAAACCTCTCCATTCTGAAGGAAATCAGCCCTGAGTGCTCCCTGGAAGGACAGATCCTGAAGCTGAGGCTCCAAGACTTTGGCCACCTCATGAGAAGAGAAGACTCCCTGGAAAAGACCCTGACGCTAGGAAAGATGGAGGGCACAAGAAGAAGGGGACGACGGAGGACGAGATGGTGGGACAATGTTCTCGAAACTACCAGCATGAGTTTGACCAAACTGTGGGAGGCAGCGGAAGACAGGAGTGCCTGGCATGCTCTGGTCCATGGGGTCACGAAGAGTCGGACACGACTAAACGACTAAACAACAATAACAACAAATATGTTGAAGTGTAAGATTCCACATTCTGCAATTTGAAATTCCGCTTTGAACAGTTTGGTGAGGCGAGATGGTTATACACTTTGCAGAATATTTTGGTTAAAATATTCGTAGGCATTACAGCTCATTCTGAATACAAACCTAAATTCTTACATTTAGAATAAAGTTAAATTATTTTGGGGATTAGTGCTGAAAAGTATTTTGAAAAGACATCAGAATCCCTTGCATGTCCCCCCCCCAGTATATTTGAAGGGTGCTTTGAAGAAAGTTATTTTGGAGTTAGGGATGGATCTTCTGACTGCAGCCAAAATGATGATTTTCGTCCATTGGAAGAAGGCAGTCTCGGCCCTTGATGGAATGTGATGGCTACCTTAGTGAAATTAATACTTTAAGGTCATCAGCTGGCTGAAAACGACCTTGGTGAACATATGCACTATACATTTAATGTGGTATCATTCCACTTTAAATAGTCATAGCTCCCCCCAAAGAATTCTGGGAGCTGTAGTTTGTTAAGGGTGTTGAGAGCTGTTAGGAGACCCCTATTCCCTGTCACAGAAATACAATTCCCAGAGTGGTTTAACGGTCAATCCTCTTCCCAGGTAACCCTGGGAATTGTACCTCTGTGAGGGGAATAGGGGCCTCAGCACCCTTACAAACTACAGTTCCCAGTATTCCCTGTGGGAAGCCATGACTGTTTTAAAGTGGTATAATAATAATAATAATAATAATAATAATAATAATAATAATAGTAATAATAATAATAATAGTAATAATAATTTATTATTTAAACCCCGCCCATCTGGCTGAGTTTCCCCAGCCACTCTGGGTGGCTCCCAATCAAGTGTTAAAAACAATACAGCATTAAATATTAAAAGCTTCCCTAAACAGGGCTGCCTTCAGATGTCTTTTAAAAAGAAGATAGCTGCTTATTTCCTTCACATCTGAAGGGAGGACGTTCCACAGGGTGGGCACCACTACCGAGAAGGCCCTCTGTCTGGTTCCCTGTAACCTCACTACTCGCAATGAGGGAACCGCCAGAAGCCCTTGGTTCTGGACCTCAGTGTCTGGGCAGAACGATGGGGTGGAGACACTACTTCAGATATACCGGACCGAGGCTGTTTAGGGCTTTAAAGGTCAGCACCAATGCTTTGAATTGTGCTCGGAAACATACTGGGAGCCAATGTAGGTCTTTCAAGACCGGTGATATGTGGTTTCGGCGGCCTCCCCCAGTCACCAGTCTAGCTGCCGCATTCTGGATTAATTGCAGTTTCCGGGTCGCCTTCAAAGGTAGCCCCACATAGAGCGCATTGCAGTAGTCCAAGCGAGAGATAACCAGAGCATGCACCACTCTGGCAAGACAGTCTGCGGGCAGGGAGGGTCTCAGCCTGCGCACCAGATGGAGCTGATAAACAGCTGCCCTGGTCACAGAATTGACCTGCGCCTCCATGGACAGCTGTGAGTCCAGAATGACTCCCAGGCTGCACACCTGGTCCTTCAGGGGCACAGTTACCCCATTCAGGACCAGAGAGTCCCCCACACCCGTCCGCCTCCTGTCCCCCCAAAACAGTACTTCTGTCTTGTCAGGATTCAACCTCAATCTGTTAGCCGCCATCCATCCTCCAACCACCTCCAGACACTCACACAGGACCTTCACCGCCTTCACTGGTTCTGATTTAAAAGAGAGGTAGATACTGCTTCAAACGTATAGGGACCCTAGTCCTTAGCTGCAAAGTTTTGGAGTCAATATTTGCAGGGCAACATTAGACCTTCTGTATTATATAATAGATCCTGCAGGGTTGTGTGTCTGTTGTTTTTAAAGTCGCACAAGTCAGAATTATTTCACAGGGCGAGATTCCAGAGAATGGAATTGCAAGAAGCCTGCATTTAGCTTAGCAGAGAAGACAGTCTGACTTGCATGCATTGATACATGATGAAATAAACATGTCTGCAATGAGATCATCAATTTACATAATTAGAAAATGTATCCTCCGCCCACCCAGTGCTCTTGCATTGCTCAGTGAAGCTTATAATTTTTTTTTAAGAGCACACACAATCCCATCAGCGACATAAAACATAAACTTGGAAACAGGCTTGGCATACATCTGCGTCTGAATTTATGCAATCTTTGACAACGTCCCAGTTAGCAAGATCAGGGAAGGAGTTTAAGAGACAATATTTTCAGTTATTTTCCTCACTGGTTTTTCAGGGCTGTAGCCACGTTCGGAGTAGACCCATTGAACCTAATGGGCCTAAGCTAGTCATACCCATCAGTTTCAATGAGTTTACTCTGAGTGTGGTGACTGTTGGATACAACAGACAGCGTCCCTTTCTGCACTCATAGACAACGGAGTCTTGTGATACTTCAGAGACTAAGCAAGTTGTTGTTATGGGTCTTTTGTGAATGGATGCATGAAATACCATCTTTGGTTGGCCTTGCATTTCTATAGCCACAAAACCCGAGAGGTACAATCCTGTGCAAAGCTTAAGCATAGGTACAAGGAAAGTGTCACATTTATGATTTGGCGGAGTTGTTATTGATAACAGGAAATGACTGTAAATTCGCACACATGGTGGAAAATAGGAAACTGCCTTGTTTTGAGCCAGACTATTGTTCCACCTAACTCAATATTGTCTACACTGACTGGCAGCTCTCCAGGGTTTCAGTCAGGGAGCATGTTCTACAGCTGAGCTGCTTAAAAACCTCCGAGGAAGGAGAGTCTACCACAGGCTTCCTCAACCTTGGCCCTCCAGATGTTTAGGGACTACAATTCCCATCATCCCTGACCACTGGTCCTGCTAGCTAGGGATCATGGGAGTTGTAGGCCAAAAACATCTGGAGGGTCGGAGGTTGAGGAAGACTGGTCCACCATGTCTCAAGGGAGTCTGTTCCGCTGTCGAAGGACTCTTTCTGTCAGAAAGTTCTTCCTGATGTTTAGTCGAAATCTCCTTTTTTGTGTGTGCCTTTTTAGTGGGGGGGGGGGTCAACTGGTGGGCACCTGGGAGAGTCCAAAGTCGCCCCCAGAAGGTGGTGCCCACAGACCTCTGGCTCTGCAGAAAGCTCATCCCTCCAAGCCGCCTCCTAGTCCAAGACCGCAGAGCCGGAAGCCACCCCATAATAACCCCCCTGGCTGCGGCTGCTTCAAAGAGCGTAATGAGAGTCGTGCTGGAAAGGTGGGCAGGCTTTGCGTCTAAATGGCCCCATGTCGGCAGACAGCTGTAATTTGAAGGGATGAGATCAAACTACCCTGGGGCGGAGGATAGGCAGGAGAAGGAAAACCAAACAGGCTGGAGGTTTAGGCGAGAGTTTTAGGGCTTTGTCAATTCGGCCGCAGGCTGCCCTCTGTCTCCTTTGCGGATGCACACAGGGCACCTCACTTTTAAACAGGTTTGAGGTTGGTTTAAGTGTCATGGCTGCTACCCCCTCCAAAAATGTATATACTTTATAAACCCCATGGAATTGGTTTTTTTGTTTTTGAAATGGTTGAGAATTATTTTCTGCAGAGCCCCTAAGCCAGCTGCTGTAGGAGCAAACGTACAAAGATCCACACGGATACAGAGTTTGAAACAGCCGTATGCCAAGAGTCTCCCTCGCGGTGCAGCGCTGGAAACAATCGCTGCTTAACGTGACCCAGGTCTCTGGGTGTGATGGTTTCTGGAAACTTGTGTCAGACTCCGGAAATCCCCAAAAGTGCACCCGGTCCTATTTATAACACAGGAGGAAACGAAATAGCCTTGTTCCTGGGGGCGTAAGTGGCCTTGCAGTGATGTTCCCAAATGTGATGGAGGGAATAAGACAGGAGTTGTTGACCCCATGGCTTATTTTTAGGGGGATGCGGGTGGCGCTGTGGTCTAAACCACAGAGCCTAGGACTTGCCAATCAGAAGGTCAGCGGTTCAAATCCCCGCGACGGGGTGAGCTCCCGTTGCTCGGTCCCTGCTCCTGCCCACCTAGCAGTTCGAAAGCATGTCAAAGTGCAAGTAGATAAATAGGTACCACTCCGGCGGGAAGGTAAATGGCGTTTCCGTGTGCTGCTCTGGTTTGCCAGAAGCAGCTTAGTCATGACCCGGAAACAGTCTGCGGACAAATGCCGGCTCCCTCGGCCAATACAGTGGTACCTCTGGTTAAGAACTTAATTCGTTCTGGAGGTCCGTTCTTAACCTGAAACTGTTCTTAACCTGAGGTACCACTTTAGCTAATGGGGCCTCCTGCTGCCGCCACACAATTTCTGTTCTTATCCTGAAGCAAAGTTCTTAACCCGAGGTACTATTTCTGAGTTAGCAGAGTCTGTAACCTGAAGTGTCTGTAACCCGAGGTACCACTGTAAAGCGAGATGAGTGCCGCAACCCCAGAGTCGTCCATGACTGGACTTAACGGTCAGGGGTCCCTTTACCTTTTTTTACCCCCCAACTTCTTAAACTGCAGTCCACCTTGATGTGGTCCTGTTGGTTTTTGGGAAGGTGTTCGTTTTGTTTTTGTTTTGGGGAAGGTTTTTGCCTGTGCACAAATCCCAACTTTTCCTTCCTTTTTTTCTTACATTCTTATATTCTGTTCATGAGCGAGCGAGTGCCCGTACCCATTGTATTGTTCCCAGGGAAAAGGAGATAGGGGAGTTTGGCAAGGGCGACACACTTTTGCCAGAGTCACTTGGCCCCATAAAATATATCCCCTGTGGGGTTATTTGTGGGGAGAAACAGGCGGAAGCAAGCATGGATGCGCAGAGCAGATAGGAAAAGGGACGCCGACAGGGAACAGATAAGGCAGAAAAGGGGAAACAGATGGAAATAGAGACAGAGGCCCATTTCAAAAGGTGATCTGGAACAACTTTTGCATGCTTTGCGGATCATTACTGGTGCATAAAGTAGGAAAATGTTGAGAGAATGACCAGAAATCAGAGGCTCCGTCTTGTTAGTATGACCATGAGATGTAAGGTACCGGGAAGCCATCTCTGGGGATCCTTGCTGGTTCTGTGTGCCAAATTTTTGCCAAAATTACAAAGATTGCCAGGGGTAATCTTTTTGCTGACAGGCAAATCATTTAAAGATGTGAAGAGGCAGAAGTTGCTTTCAGATGATTGGCGATGTCTGAACGGTGATGTCTCTGAGGTGCATCCAAGAACAGTTATTAGGTTTTGCATTAAAAATATTAATCGAGTAGCAGAGATTTATTTTGTTTACAACTTCTCAAGAAAACCCAAAGACTGGTCACAAAGGCTTATGCTTAATAAGAAAGGGTTTTGCAGATGTATACTGTCACGAATAGTGGTGTATGTACAGGAATACAGGTTTTTGTAAAAAAAAATGGGGGGGGGGGTGTCTGGGAAAATTAAAAAGGACAGCACCAACAACATCAGCAGTGATGAATTTGGGGTGGGACATTCCAGATGAGCAGGTCTGTTGAAAACTACCAGGTGCTGAGGGGAAAACTGAACCCCCTCACCGCTGGGATTGGCAGGAGACGTCACGTTGGCAGGAGAGGTTTTCTCAGGAGGAACATCGAGGAAGGAGAAAGCCAAGGATGGGGCAAGCTGTAAGGAGGAAGGAAATGCTACTTTGCGGTGGCCGGAGAGTTACGATGAAAATAGCCAAGGTCTATTTTCATAATTGCAAAAATAAATCTTCTCCAGCCTTGGTGTAGTTTGCTGGCATTGGTTTCAGGACTTGACTTTCTGAGAAATACTCAGAACAATGGGGTCTACAGTAGGTGGAAACTGTGGTGGGGCAAGTTGGGAAGGAGTTTGCGGCATGCGGACCAGTTTGCCAGGCTTTTGGACTGGAGAGTCTGGGGCAGCATGTTAGAGAGCCAGCGTGGTGTAGTGGTTAAGAGAGCGGTATATTCGTAATCTGGGGAACCGGGTTCGCGTCTCCGCTCCTCCACATGCAGCTGCTGGGTGACCTTGGGCCAGTCACACTTCCCTGAAGTCTCTCAGCCCCACTCACCTCACAGAGTGTTTGTTGTGGGGGAGAAAGGGAAAGGAGATTGTGAGCTGCTTTGAGACTCCTTAAGGGGAGTGAAAGGCAGGATATCAAGTCCAAACTCTTCTTTATTTGTTCCATGAACTGTATGTTGTAAAGCAGGGGTCAGCAACCTAAGGCCCATGCGCCACAAGCAGCCCACGGTGGTCATTTAACCAGCCCACGAGTCGACCCCAAACCGAGCTGCCCGCTCGGCGAGTCCCTGTGCACTGCGCTAAACCGGTGCAGCACAGCGTGGGGACTCGCTTCTGCGGCACCGGAAATCATGTCTGCACAGATGCCAGAAATCACGGGCGGGCGGGCGATCCGGCCCACAGATGGATCTCCGCTGGAGTGAACGAGCCCAGGAAAGTGAACCTTGCCCACCCCTGTCGTGAAGCAACAACACCAGCCCCCTCAACACTGTTTACAAAGAGGATAAAATGATAAAATTGTCAATAAGCAAAAATAACAACTGTAAGGCTTTCGAAAAGTTAAAGCAGCAGTAGACTAATAACGTATTAAAAGCGCAGCAACTTTCTGTAAACTGAAGTCCTTGTGTCCAGACACAGAGACCCCAGAAGGAGGAGTGGTCAGTAGGTGACAGTGACGTCACCTGTCTGGTGTCCATAGGCAAGGAGTTCCAAAGTGAAATATTGAGTTCTTAACAGACGTGGAACGGGCATTGGGTGGCACCTGTAGCAGCACCACTTCTCCTGATCAAAGCCGTCTGGCGGGCATATTTAGGGCAAGGCGATCTCACAGGTCCCAAGTTGCTAAGTTGTTTTATCTGCTAATAGTAACACCGTTAACTTGGCCTCGTGGCAAATGGGCAACCAGTGCAGATCTCTGAGCCACAGGTGTTAACATGCTATAGGTTTTAACCTGCACGGTTGTTTTTTTCAGGTTCTTTAAAAGTTGTTATTAAAAATGGCCGGTGGTGATGGGTGGGTATCAAGGGGCCTGGGACAGCCAGAGGAATTGTGGGCCATCGGGCATCGCTTCTGCAAGGCAGGGCCAGACCAAGGCGACTTCGCTACTCAAGGCAGAACGTCAAAAGATGGGCTGTTCCCAAGTCACAGTGCACTGTGTCCATGTCAGAAACTCAGATATATAAGCTTGGCACCAACTGGCTCCTTAAACCAAGGTTAAAGGTTAAATGGTCAGGGGATCCCTGACCATTAGGTCCAGTTGTGGCCGACTCTGGGGTTGCGGCGCTCATCTCCCTTTATTGGCCAAGGGAGCTGGCGTGCAGCTTCCGGGTCATGTGGCCAGCAGGACTAAGCCGCTTCTGGCGAAACAGAGCAGCGCACAGAAATGCTGTTTACCTTCCCGCCGGAGAGGTACCTATTTATCTACTTGCACTTTGACATGCTTTCAAACTGCTAGGTTGGCAGGAGCAGGGACCGAGCAACGGGAGCTCACCCCATCGTGGGGATTCGAACTGCCGACTTTCTGATCGGCAAGTCCTAGTCTCTGTGGTTTAGACCACAGCACCACCCGCATCCCCCTAAAAATAAGCCATGGGGTCAACAACTCCTGTCTTCTTCCTTCCATCACATTTGGGAACATCACTGCAAGGCCACTTACGCCCCCAGGAACAAGTAAACCAAGGTTACGGTGGCCCAAATAGAACGTCTAGTGCCCATTTGGATATTTTCTAATTTTTATGGTTTACCACACATTGTAATTGGAGTGCTGTTTTGTATCATGCAGCTTTTCAGACTGATGAAGCATGCAGCGAAACCTGTAATATATCCGGAGAACAGGTCTCCTTTTGCCTACTTGCTTTGTGTTTCCAACTCAAGACCTATTGAAGAACATCTCATCCAGTTCAATCTTTGAAAAACAGCTTTGAAAAACTTTTTCATATTCTCCAGTGTGGCGAATTCATAACGTAGGAATATTCTTCACATTGTGAGCAGGGCAGTGGGGTGGGGTGAGCGAAGACAAGCGGCAGCAATTTTCTATAACCTCGTTCCTTGCTCCTGCTCAGGCTGCACAGAAAAGGCATTTTGGTTCCAGAAATTCATTCCAATTGTGCAGATAAAATATGCCTGATAGAATTCTACAGGATGGGGTATTGGTGTGTGAAAACAGCCCAGGTCCAAAGATGCCCAGGGATGCACGTCAGATGGCGAAGACGACAGGAACCATCCTGGCACCCAGGCATCTTCACTTGGTTGCAGGTTCAAAATGTTCCTGGCGCCTGGCTAATTCTGAACACTGTGCAGTATCTGTCAGGGGACTGCCATCGGAACCGGGGAGGGAGGCAGGGGGGCCGTTGGGATACCTCCGAAACTCCTGAGGAGCAGCTCCTCTTCCAGTGGTGAGAAAAGCCACACTTCCAGTGGAGAAGAGAGGGAAGGAGCCACCCAAGTGGGGAAAGGGGTTGAGGATGCTGCTGAGAGCCCCAGCGCCTTACCCAGCCAGGCTGCCCAGGAGGGACGCATGCCCCTTCCATCGCCCAACTTGTGCAGAGGGGTGAAACGCAAGGAGGGGAGGAGGAGACTTGGGGTGCCAAAGTTCCTATGTTGGGGGAGAAGCCGGAAGGAGCCACTCCCAGATTCTGCAAATGACTGAGACGGACATGAGCTTTGTGGTTCTGCACTGTAAATAGTTTGCACATAGCTGTCAACTTTCAGATTTGAAAATAAGGGCTCACCAGCCTCAAAAATAACGGATCAGCAGCCTCAAAAATAAGGGATCAGCAGCCTCACCTGTCCCAGGGACAGTCTACGGGATATCTAACAATCCGGGATAGCAGCAGGAAGCAGCAGGAAACAGCGCTGGAATAAGGGAATTTCCCGCAAAAAAAGGGAAGGTTGACAGCTATGTGTTTGCACCAATAAAACCTGTAAAAGACAGGTCAGAGGCCTGCCTGGTTACTCACGAGCAACCACCACCAGCACCTGACAGTATCCAAGGCATGACAAGCCAATTTGTCACTCGAGGCCAAAAATCCTCTCCCTGGGAGTAAAAATATCGCAATAATAATGGATGCTTTGAAGAAGTAACCCTTTGACACCCAAGGCAGCTGCCTCCCTCTGCCCAATGACAGAGCCGGCCCTGTCCTTAGGAGGACACCCTACTGAGCTCCCCGGTCTTGGCGTCCCTTCTCATGCCAAGCCCAGTGTCCTGACTTCCCCTCCGTCTCCAGATTTCTCTCGAGGGGGGCGACTTAGTAAGAGAAATTCCCAGGCCCGGGCTAAATGCAAACGGGTGATGGCCTGGAGTTTCTTGACTGCATCCCGGCGTTTCCAGGGCAACCGGGCCCTGCATGAGGCTGGCCATGTGGCAGCGGTTTGAGAAAAGGAGAGGGGCCCCGGGAACAAAGGCTGTTTCACTCCCAGACTGGAGGCCTGCGTGGCGGGTTAGATGTTTCGAGGGAGATGGTCCGCACATTTGGCTGAGAGGCAACTGCTAAGTACTGGGCACGCATGTGAAGCAGCCCGGGGGGCGGACTCTGTGCAGATATTCAACAGGGACACCCCTCCCTCCCTTCTCGCCTTCGTTGCTTCCTCTCTGCACTGGGGAGAGCTGCACCTGTTGAATTCTGCCTGTGATGCATTGAAAGGTTCGAAGCCTCGACCAAGAAACTCTTCCAGTGAGAAATGCAATGTTCTCTCTTGGCTGTAAACAACATGAGGGTTAGTGTTAAGTTGATTAATTGATTCCGTATAATCTAGATTAATTCATTCCACATAAATACCACCCTGGGAATCTTATAAATTGCCTCTTAATGTGAAAGGAATGAGGTGGTGGTGGAACGTCAAGTTAATTAGTGCAGAATATTATTATTATGATTGTTGTTGTTCTTGTTTATTAACCTGACCTTCACCAGAACAGCCCAGGGCAAGTGACAGCAATATAAAATATGGCATTAAAAACTATTTAAAACAATTTCAAATCACTTCCCATGAGGTGTCTCAATGCAATTTGCAATGCAGTGAAAACCTACAGAGAAAAAATTGCATATATAAAAACAGCTAAAGCATTTGCATATATGAAGGCAAGTTTGAAAATTATATATAAATAACAATAATTTTGAACGATAGCAACAACACACACATATAAAATCAGTTCTAATCTAATGCAGATATCAACAAGGATGAAATGCATGAATCACAGGCTGTGGTCGTCGCAATTCCCAGTGTCAGAGGAAGAGGGGATCAAATCTATTACACACATTGCTGAACCTGATTGCAATCACGCATATAGTGGTTGCAATACCTCGTGAAATAATTTCTCTCTGGGTTCCTGTTATTCATCTTATTTTATATACCGAATTTAATTTTCAAAAATCTCTTTCAAAAGAAAAGAAGGGAGAATCTGGAAACAGCCAGGTGAAGTGGGTGCTTTTGAGCAAGCCTAAACCTACCAGGTCTTTGGAAAAAAACATTGACACATGCCCATCTCTTTCTCCCCCTCTCTCTTTTACTTGCAGTGGACATTAGGGAAATTAAGGAGATCCGTCCAGGGAAGAATTCCCGGGATTTTGAACGATACCCGGAAGATGCCCGGAAACTGGATTCGGCTTTCTGCTTCGTTGTCTTATACGGAATTGACTTCAGGCTGAAGACCTTGAGCTTGGCTGGTAAGTGGGGCGCAATGGGGAGGAGGCTGGGGGAGAGGGGAGGGCGAATCTTTACACCCCTTGCCAGGGAGGGAGGGGATTTTAGCCACTTTTTCAGTCCCTTCCAAGCCTACGATTCTATCAAGACACCAGATCCATTTTATTGACTGGAAATTCGAGGCCTGGGAGAGGAGGAGACCGGGAAGGTGCTTTTCTGACCCCTTGCCTGTTCCATTGGCCTGCGTACGCAAACAGAGATCGCCTCTTTTACCTGGAAATTCGCTTGCAACCTGTTCCCTCCCTCCCTGGGTCGCCATTAACAGAGGAGCAGAAGAATGAGATTTGGAAACCGAGCTATTTCAGTTTGCAGCGTCTACTTTCTATTAAGCAAACCGAGACTGTCTGTGGTTACACCTTGCTCGGATTAGCATAGATGGCAGATTACTTTCTCCTAATTAGGTTGCGCTCTGAGATAATCGCCCGAGTTTCTCGCAGGAGCAACGGACGCATGGCAGAGGGAGTGGTGGCGAGAGGAGGGTTCTCCTCGCCTGATCTCCAGCCTGTTGCTCTTTGCCAGAGCCGATCCTATGCTCCTGGTGGTTTTTGTGGCACCGTGCCTACCTTGCTGCTTCCTGGACCTCCGAGTGAGCAGCAGCAACAGCACCGACCCAGTGCTGGATTTACGTACAGTGGACGCTTGGGTTGCGAACGTGATCCGTGTGGGATGCACATTTGCAACCACAGAGGTTGTGATTCGGTGCTTCTGTGCATGTGCAAAGTGCAATTTGGGGCTGTGCATGCGCAACCGCCAAAACTCGGAAGTAACCCATTCTAGTACTTCCAGGTTTTGGCGGTCCATAACCCGAAAAGACACAACCTGAAGCGGCTGTAACCCAAGGTATGACTGTATAAGCTAACCAAGCTATAGCTTAGGGCATGGGTAGGCAAACTAAGGCCCGGGGGCTGGATCCGGCCCAATCGCCTTCTCAGTCCGGCCCGCGCACAATCCAGGAATCAGCATGTTTTTACAGGAGTAGAATGTGTCCTTTTATTTAAAATGCATCTCTGGGTTATTTGTGGGGCATAGGAATTCATTCATTCCCCCCCCCCAAATATAGTCCGGCTCCCCACAAGGTCTGAGGGACAGTGGACCGGCCCCCTGCTGAAAAAGTTTGCTGACCCCTGGCTTAGGGCCCCACTCTCTTGGGGGCCCCCCAAAAAATTTAAAGGGGAAAAAACCTGAATGTACATTTCCAAAATAAAATATAAAAAACATATAAAATAAAACGTACATACAGCAACAGTGTTTTGCGTTGTGTAGGCTCCTATGATGTAAGTCATGGGCCCCGCCTGCTAGCCTGCTCCCTCAAATATCACTGGTTTGCTCATTTCTATATATAGGGGGCCTACATTCTGCATGGACTGGTTGCAGGGCAACATGTTCAAGTGGCTTTAGATACCTATTAGGTCCATAAATTACCAAACAGCACCCCCCAACTCGGCCCTCCAGATGTTTTGGGACTACAACTCCCATCATCCCTAGCTAACAGGACCAGTGGTCAGGGATGATGGGAGTTGTAGTCCCAAAACATCTGGAGGGCCGAGTTTGGGGGTGCCTGGTATAGCATATATTCAACACAAAAAACAGCGGCAATTTGTTGTTGACAAAGAACAGCTGGATATATAACGGGCCCCATCACCTTCAGGAGTTTAGGGCCTCATCAAACCTACCAAATCTGACCCTGGACCGACTAGTATAAAGTCAGTATAAAGATTCTCCCCATCTCTTTCAAATTCCCATGCTAACCATGTGAGAGATAGGAGCTAAGTGCCTCTTGCTTTTCCCAACTATTCCCCCCCATAATTATTATTATTTTGCCCTCTAATTATTTGCTGCTGTTATCCCTAACTCGGGTCGACTTGGAACCTCTCTTAGCAGATTTCCAGCCCTGCCACAAAAGGAAACTCGTAGTTCCTCTTTTTTTTTTTAACTTGGTGCTATTCAGTGTAATAAGAACCATTAATTTAGTTATTTCCACTTTCCTAACTAAATCTTGAGGGCTTTATATACTAGTAGTAACACTTTGAATTTGGCTTGGTGAATGAGTTAATAATAATAATAATAATAATAATAATAATTAATAATAATAATTGGCCTAATTTCTTTTGCTTTCATCTCCAACTTCGTATCTGTAGTTCTCCGCTTGGCTTGATGCTCTTTCTGGAATCGAAAGGGTGATGTACTCAGCCTGTTTTGTCTGCCTCTGGCCTCCGGCCAGGACAAATAAGCATCGTATGACTAACGCGACGCCTATGGGGTGTGGCGCACCTGCCTTCCGCTCTGCTTTTACGGCAGGATTCAACTCTCCCTGTAATTTTCCCACCAGAAAACATCCCTATTTCCCTTTGTGCGAATCCACGCTCCGATTTCCCTAAAGGGGAACTTCTGTATCTGGTGTCACCGATACGGTACAAGGCGTGGCATAGCAATGGACGTGGGAACAGAGGAAGCTTCCTTACCCTGAGCCCAGGCCATTGGGTCCATCCAGGTCAATATTGTCTACTCTGACTGCCAGCTGCTCCCCAGGGTTTCAGACAGGAGTCTTTGCCCCCAGGCCTGACTAGAGACTCTGGGGAATTTCTAGTTACCCAAATATATCACACGCACAAAATATCGAAACAGCAGCCTATAGGCTGGGGCAATAATAAAATTAATAAATGAAGTTGATGGACTATGCCGAAAAGGCGAAAATGACCGGAAGAGTCAGAAATCAGGAAGACCAAAAATTTTAATAAGGAATGGGGAAAACACATAACTTATCTTGAAGACTATTGTAAATGGTTAAAATCATTAGTAGGGTGGGAATATCACTTGTAGTTTAAGGGTGAATTCTAGGCATAATGGAAGAAGTAAAGGATTTGGGTTATCATAAAAAATGCAGGAGGGAATGATTAATAATCTGAAGGCAGCCCTGTTTAGGGAAGCTTTTAATGTTTGATGTATTAGAGTATTTTAGGTAAGTTTTTAATGTGTTCAGGTAAGTTTTTAATGTGTGACATCATTTTGATGTATTTTTAATCTTTCTTGGAAGCCGCCCAGAGTGGCTGGGGAAGCCCAGCCAGATGGGCGGGGTATAAATAATAATAATAATAATAATAATTATTATTATAGACCCACAAATGGGAAGATGGAGGTCCAGGAGATTCCTTGCAATCTTGTTTTTATGATTTATATTTGATATATCTCTGTAAAATTTTAATTTGAAAAACCAAATAATTTAAAATAAAATAAAAGCACCCAAGTGATGTTAACAGCCAGCAAAAGCTTGAGAAAATATCTGATTTTTTTAACCGGCCCTGAAACGGCACCATGCAATCATAGAATTGTCGAGTCGGATGGGACCGCGAGGCCCATCTTTTCCACCCCCAGCCATGCAGGAATCTCAGCTAGAGAGATTTCACATACACACACACTTGCACTAAATAAATAAATGCACATATCAGGAAGTGTGGTGCAGTGGTTAGAGAGTGTCGGACTAGGACCTGGGAGACCAGGGTTCGAATTCCCACTCAGCCACGAAGCTCTTTGGGTGACTTTGGGGACCAGTCGCTGCCTCTCAGCCTATCTTACCTTGCAGGGCTTTTGTGGGGATTAAATGAGGAAGAGGGAATCTTGTGCTCCAGCTCCTTGGAGGAAAAGGTAGAATATAAATCCAATAAACAAACAGGTGCAAGCAAAGCATAAGGAAGAGAAGATGTTTGTCTTGGCACTCTCTCATCCAGGGCTGTTTTCAGTCTCCCAATCTCCTCTTGTCTGCAATGTTCCAACAAGACACTTTTCTCCAGGCAAAAAGAGACGGGTTAATCTGGGCTGCAGGGAATTTGCCAGGGGCCAGCAAACTTTTTCAGCAGGGGGCCGGTCCACTGTCCCTCAGACCTTGTGGGGGGCCGGACTATATTTTGGAAAAAAATAAAAATGAACAAATTCCTATGCCCCACAAATAACTCAGAGAAGCTGTCCAGGGTTGTGAAGACTGCGGAGAGAATAATTGGGTGCACTCTTCCCACCTTGGATCAAATCTACGCTTCCAGGTATCATAAGAAAGCTGCAGAGATAGCGCAGGAAAGTGCGCACACCGGAAATGATCTCTTTCAGCTTCTGCCTTCTGGAAGAAGGTAAAGGTAAAGGGACCCCTGACCATTAGGTCCAGTCGTGACCGACGCTGGGGTTGCACTGCTCATCTCGCTTTACTGGCCAAGGGAGCCGGCGTACAGCTTCCGGGTCATGTGGCCAGCAGGACTAAGCCGCTTCTGGCGAACCAGAGCAGCACACGGAAACGCCGTTTACCTTCCCACCGGAAGTAGATCGATTGATCTACTTGCACTTTGAGGTGCTTTCGAACTTCTAGGTTGGCAGGAGCAGGGACTGAGCAATGGGAGCTCACCCCATTGCGGGGATTCGAACCACGACCTTCTGATCGGCAAGTCCTAGGCTCTGTGGTTTAACCCACAGCGCCACCCGCATCCCCTGGAAGAAGGTAAAAAGGTAAAGGTACCCCTGCCCGTACGGGCCAGTCTTGCCAGACTCTAGGGTTGTGCGCTCATCTCACTCTATAGGCCGGGAGCCAGCGCTGTCCGCAGACACTTCCGGGTCACGTGGCCAGCGTGACAAGCTGCATCTGGCGAGCCAGCGCAGCACACGGAACGCCATTTACCTTTCCGCTGGTAAGCGGTCCCTATTTATTTACTTGCACCCAGGGGTGCTTTCGAACTGCTAGGTTGGCAGGCGCTGGGACCGAATGACGGGAGCGCACCCCACCGCGGGGATTCGAACCGCCGACCTTTCAATCGGCAAGTCCTAGGCGCTGAGGCTTTAACCCACAGCGCCACCCGCGTCCCCTCCTGGAAGAAGGTACAGGGTTATAAAGACTAGGCCTAGCCGTCTGAGAAACAGTTTCTACCCAAATGCGATTTTGGGTTTAAACGCAGTGTAAGGTAGTCTCTATGGGAGTATATTGTATTTAATTATGGGGTATCAAGAGTTTTTAGGGGGCTAACCAGGCTGGGATAGCTGGGATAGCAGGCTTGTTGGGTTTTGAATGTCTGATGTAGATTTTTCAATTTCATTGTTCTGTATGGGACAATGACAATAAAGATTATTGTATCGTAAATAAAAGCACACCTTCTACTCATGTAAAAACACCAGGCAGGCCCCACAAATAACCCAGAGATGCATTTTAAATAAAAGGACACATTCTACTCATGTAAGAGCACGCTGATTCCCGGACCATCCGCGGGCCAGATTTAGATGGCGATTGGGCCGGATCCAGCGCCAGGGCCTTAGTTTGCCTACCCATGTGCCAGTCCCTCTTGCCACCTTCCTTGTCAGAGTCTTCTACTTTGTGAAGACACATCCCTAGGGGTCCATCGACTACATTGAAAGCTGGAGGGGTTAAATGTTTTGTGCTGTGAGCAGGACCTCTGCCCTGGTTCCTGGCTAGATCCCGATGGGGAAATAGGCGACGGTTTGGACCTTTTCTTTGAGCCGAAGTACACGCAGCAAGGTCTCCCCTCCGTCTTCGTTCTCTGCCGTTCTCTTTTCCAGCCTTTTGCGAAGAAGATGTCAACCTCTGGGTGGCCGGCTTGAATTGGCTGCTGACGGACACGCAGCGGTCACAGACGCCGCTCCACATCGAAAGGTGGCTGAGGAAGCAGTTCGACTCGATGGACAGGTCAAGAGAAGGCAGGTGAGTGAGGAACGCCGTTCTCTCCGGAAGGGCCGCGAATCGGGGCCTTCTCCCCCTTCCTGCGCCATCGCAAGATTGCAAACGCTTCCTTTGCAGCCCAGTTTGCGCCTGGGCTTGTGTCGCTCCTTTTGTCCTGGAACCAGTTTGCAAACTGGTGTCCACAGCAGCGAACGGCTGTACTTAGTTATGGGATGTAAACATAAGGGAAGGTATTGCAGTGGTACCTCAGGTTACATACACTTCAGGTTACATACGCTTCAGGTTACAGACTCCACTAACCCAGAAATAGTACCTCAGGTTAAGAACTTTGCTTCAGAATGGGAACAGAAACTGTGCTCCTCCGGCGGTGCAGCGGCAGCAGGAGGCCCCACTAGCTAAAGTGGTGCTTCAGGTTAAGAACAGTTTCAGGTTAAGAACGGACCTCCAGAACGAATTAAGTACTTAACCCGAGGTACCACTGTATTTGATAAAGATTACTGTGTGAAATTAGGGACGCGGGTGGCGCTGTGGGTAAAAGCCTCAGCTCCTAGGGCTTGCCGATCGAAAGGTCGGCGGTTCGAATCCCCGCGGCGGGGTGCGCTCCCGCTGCTCGGTCCCAGCGCCTGCCAACCTAGCAGTTCGAAAGCACCCCCGGGTGCAAGTAGATAAATAGGGACCGCTTTCTAGCGGGAAGGTAAACGGCGTTTCCGTGTGCGGCTCTGGCTCGCCAGAGCAGCGATGTCACGCTGGCCACGTGACCCGGAAGTGTCTCCGGACAGCGCTGGCCCCCGGCCTATAGAGTGAGATGGGCGCACCAACCCCAAAGTCTGTCAAGACTGGCCCGTTCGGGCAGGGGTACCTTTACCTTTACCTTACTGTGTGAAATTATCGTAATATATTCAAAGAGAGGTTCTCTCTGGTGAGAAGCACTTTTTTTTTTGCATAGTTGATAAAGCACGATTGGTTTCTTTCAAACATTTGATGGTTATTTTAGCACTGGTCGAAATGGTGTTTTAAAGGGTAAAGGGGGTGATTTTTGGCATTATATCTGTTTGTAACAGACGGTGGAACCTGAATCCAAGACTCCAGCAGCCTGTTCCAAGCAGGACTTCTGGGATAGCTCAGTCAGTAGAGCATGAGGCTGTGAACCTTAGGGTCGTGGGTTCGAGTTCCACGTTGGGCAAAAGATTCCTACATTGCAGAGGGTTGGACTAGATGACCCTCATGGTCCCTTCCAGCTCCACAATTCTGTGATCTATGACCCAGGTCCACAGTGCCATGCTTTCATGGATAGGGAACAAAGGAACCGGCCCAACAATTTAACAGTTCAAACTATGTGTGGCCAAACCACTTTGGGGTTTTCTTTAGGATACTGACGGCACGACTGCGGTCTGGGGATTAGTGCGTCTGCATAATGACCTTCTGTGCAGGGTTGGCTGCTTGATGAAATAGCTTCTTGGATTTGCCCAACTCTCATCTTTGAGTGGCCAGCAAACAACTATTATTATTATTATTTATTAATACCCCGCCCATCTGGCTGGGTTTCCCCAGCCGCTTTGGGCAGCTTCCAACGGAATATGAAAATACAATAACCTATTAAACATTAAAAGCTTCCCTAAACAGGGTTGCCTTCAGATGTCTTCTAAAAGTCTGGTAGTTGTTTTTCTCTTTGACATCTGGTGGGAGGGCGTTCCACAGGGCGGGTGCCACTACCAAGAAGGCCCTATTTCTGGTTCCCTGTAACTTGGCTTCTCCCAGCGAGGGAACCACCAGAAGGCCCTCGGCGCTGGACCTCACTGTCTGGGCAGAATGATGGGGGTAGAGATGCTCCTTCAGGTATACTGGACCTTTGAGGCCATTTAGGGCTTTCAAGGTCAGCACCAACACTTTGAATTGTGCTCGGAAACATACTGGGAGCCAATGCAGATCTCTCAGGACCGGTGTTATGTGGTCCCAGCGGCCGCTCCCAGTCACCAGTCTAGCTGCCGCATTCTGGATTAGTTGTAGTTTCCGGGTCACCTTCAAAGATAGCCCCACGTAGAGCGCATGGCAGTAGTCCAAGCGGGAGATAACCAGGGCATGCACCACTCTGGCGAGACAGTCTGCGGACAGGTATGGTCTCATCCTGTGTACCAGATGGAGCTGGTAAACAGCTGCCCTGGACACAGATTTGACCTATGCCTCCATGGACAGCTGTGAGTCCAGAATGACTCCCAGGCTGCGCACCTGGTCCTTCAGGGGCACAGTTATCCTGTTCAGGACCAGGGAGTCCCCCACACCTGCCCGCCTCCTGTCCCCCCCAAAAACAGTACAGTGGTGCCTCGCTAGACGAAAAGAATCCGTTCCGCGATTCTCTTCGTCTAGCAGTTTTTTCGTCTTGCGAAGCAAGCCCATTGACAGCTTAGCGGATTAGTGCTACAGCTGTCAAGCGGCTTATCAGCGGAACAGCTGATAAGCGGCTTAGCGCTTAGGAAAAGGGGGGAAAGCGGAAAAAACCCGCAGGGGGATGCAAGATTTTTTTGTCTTGCGAAGCAACCCCATTGGGAAATTCGTTTAGCGAAGCGCCTCCAAAACGGAAAACCCTTTCGTCTAGCGGGTTTTCCGTCTTGCGAGGCGTTCGTCTTGCGGGGCACCACTGTACTTCTGTCTTGTCAGGATTCAACCTCAATCCGGCCTCCCAACAAGAGCGGCCTCTCTTCTGGGGCACGAGAAATGAAGCTTGCAGAATTATCCATGGGGTGGACAGAGGGAAACGTTCCAAAGGCCAGCAAGCGAAAGAACATCTCAGCTCGACGTGTAATTAGACCGCGGAACTCACTGACACAAGATGGTCGCTGACCTAAATACCATTCCAGAAAGGATTAGGCGAGACACTGGGCACGTCAGGCCTTTGTTCGCTGTGCCGTGTGATGACGGTCTCCCGCAGGAATCTCTCGCTTTCCAACTCCTGTTTCATCCAGGGAAGGATTTGACGTCGTTGACACAAGTGTGCCTCTTCTGTAAAAGAAAGGTCAAGTTGGGAGGAGAGCTGAGGGAGGAAAAGCAAGAGAGGCCGAGCACCCGAGGCTTTTTTCGTGGTAGGAGGTGGGAGCTCTGGCCTGACAGCCCTCCCCATATGCCAGCGATCTGTAAACAGGATGCCGAAGAGGAAAAGATGGGAGTTCATGCAGGAAGAGACGGGCGTGGAAGCGCAGTAAGGAGAAAGCAGAGCGCCAAAGGAATTGTTTTCCCTGCAGCTGTATATGCCACACAGAGCTGTCATTAGCCGTCTTCAGGAACCGGCTGCAATCCATAATAATAATAATAATAATAATAATAATAATAATAATTTGGAGGGACGCAGGTGGCGCTGTGGGTTAAACCACAGAGCCTAGGACTTGCCAATCAGAAGGTCGGCGGTTCGAATCCCCGTGACGGGGTGAGCTCCCGTTGCTCCGTCCCTGCTTCTGCCAACCTAGCAGTTCAAAAGCACACCAGTGCAAGTAGATAAAGAGGTACCACTCCGGCGGGAAGGTAAACGGCGTTTCCATGCGCTGCTCTGGTTTGCCAGAAGCAGCTTAGTCATGCTGGCCACATGACCCGGAAGCTGTACCCTGGCTCCCTCGGCCGATAAAGCGAGATGAGCGCCGCAAACCCAGAGTCGGCCACGACTGGACCTGATGGTCAGGGGTCACTTTACCTTTACCTTTAATAATAATTTATTATTTATATCCCGCCCATCTGGCTGGGTTTCCCCAGACACTCTGGGTGGCTCCCAACAAAGTATTAAAATACAGTGGTCCGTTAAACATTAAAAGCTTCCCTAAAGAGGGCTGCCTTCAGATGTCTTCTAAAACATTATTTTGTGAGGAATGGTGTTTCCAGCCTTCTTATTATTTCCCACTGGATTAATTTTGAATTCGCTTTAATCCCACCCGCATTCTTTCGCTCAGTTGCTCATTTTAACCCCGGGGGGATTGGTCCAAGGCGCAATTACACTTGGATTATTCTATCAAAGCATCCATTTAGTCCCCCCGGTCTTGTATTAATCAAATGCTTAATTTAATCCCAGTGGAATTTATTTTAAAAAAAGAAAACTAAAAAACAACAACCTTAGTTTAATCCAATTTGGATTTCAAAATACGCCTAATCTCGTGTTATTTCATACCTTTTAAGATCGGTAGTGTTACTTCGCAGAACAAGCATTTCCAGCAAACTCTGAGATTGCAGCAACCATTTTTAATCCGCAATTTATGCTAAAATTCCATGTCGGACTTAAATGTGCATCAGGTAAAACAGGCTGATCGGGCTCGAATCCCTCTGATAAAACTCAACAGCCCTTACAACAACCCTGAGAGGTAGACTAGGCCCAGAGGCAGCGACTGACTCCAAGCTTCGTGGCTGGCTGAGTGGAGGATTCGAACCCTGCTCTCCCAGGTCTGAGTCCCATGCTCTAACCATTACACCACGCTGCCTTGTGAGGGTTGCGCAAGGGATCCGTCACACCTGGAGGGAAAGGAACACGACTGGGTACTGTCATCTCCGGCTTAGCATTTTGGCTGTTTCCGCAGTCCTGTTTCATTCTTGCCTTGCAGGCCTGTCCCCTGCAAAGCTACCTGTCCAAGCTGGAGGAGAGGAAGGGACCCTGGAAGGGCTTTCACCGCCCTTTTCCTGGGACACCAGCACCCAGCAAACCTGGCCTGCAATGCACAGAGCAGCTGGTTTAAGTTAGCAGAGGTGGAGTCACGGGGAGGGAGCTATTGAGCCAAGGCTTCACCCTGCTGCCACCTGCCGCCCGAGATGGAGAGCAGCAGGTGAGCTCCAGCCCCGATGGGACCCTGGCAGTGCCATGCCTAATAGGATTGCAGCCAAGGTGGGCGAGGCTGCGACCCCCCCCTTGCAATGGACTGCCTTGTGGGTTTCCTCTTTTTTTTGCATTTTATTTATTTATATATATGAATGTTAATAAATTAAGAACCTTTTAATGAGGGTGAAAGAGGAGAGTGCAAAATATGGTCTGAAGCTCAACATCAACGAAGATCATGGCCACTGGTCCCATCACCTCCTGGCAAATAGAAGGGGGAGAAATGGAGGCAGTGAGAGATTTTACTTTCTTGGGCTCCATAATCACTGCAGATGGTGACTGCTGTCACCAAAATTAAAAGACGCCTGCTCCTTGGGAGAAAAGCAAAGACAAACCTAGACAGCATCCTAAAAAGCAGAGACATCACCTTGCCAACAAAGGTCCGTATAAGTAAAGCTATGGTTTTCCCAGTAGTGATGTGTGGAAGTGAGAGCTGGACCATCAAGAAGGCTGATCGCCGAAGAATGGATGCTTTTGAATTCTGGTGCTGGAGGAGGAGAGGACAGGGAACTCACCCTGTTGCGGGCATTCAAACTGCCGACCTTCTGATTGGCAAGCCCAAGAGGCTCTATGGTTTAACCCACAGTGCTTACAATTCTGTGTGCTGGGAAAGAAGATCATAAGGTACGGGTGGGTAGGTTCACGGGGGAGAAATCTGTCTGGTACTCTGGACCCAAGCCAATTAGGGATTCAAAAGTCAAGCCTACTGCTTTGAATTGGGCCTCAGAGACACCTGATTTGCTTGCAGAACATCCCAGATTCAGTCTCCAGGAAGGGCTGGGAATTTCCCCTTCCCTAAGACTCTGAAGAGGGGATGCGGGTGGCGCTGTGGGTTAAACCACAGAGCCTAGGACTTGCCAATCAGAAGGTCGGCGGTTCGAATCCCTGCGATGGGGTGAGCTCCCGTTGCTCGGTCCCTGCTCCTGCCAACCTAGCAGTTCGAAAGCATGTCAAAGTGCAAGTAGATAAATAGGTACCGCTGTGGCGGGAAGGTAAACGGCGTTTCCGTGCACTGCTCTGGTTCGCCAGAAGCGGCTTAGTCCTGCTGGCCACATGACCCGGAAGCTGTACGCCGGCTCCCTCGGCCAATAAAGCAAGATGAGCGCCGCAACCCCAGAACCGGCCACAACTGGACCTAATGGTCAGGGGTCCCTTTACCTTTAAGACCCTGGAGAGTCCCTCTCGGTCAGCATGAACAATGCAGAACTAGACAGAGCCCCAGCGGTTTGCCTCGCCCCAGAGAGCTTCCTGCGTTTCTCATGCTTCAAAATTGACATCATGTCCGCTGGCCGACCACCGTTAACAGCCTTGGCAGCCACATTCCACGGTGGCTGCAACATCTGAGAACTCTGGCTCATTTATTTATGTTCTAATTTATTTATTTCCATATGTGAATCATTTCCTATAAAGCCACTCTCCCAAGCCAGCCTCGTCTCAGGCCGTTTAAAAGCAATCTAGCCTGGATGTGACTAAGCGGCTGGCGTGTGAATTACTTGGGGCCAGATCACTTGCCTCGAGGAGAGATCCCACCCGGCACGTCCGCTGAGGCTGGGAGGGGAGATTGGAGCTCTTGGGGTCACCAGTTGGACAGGGAGGAGCAGCTGGATCCAAGACTATGTGCAAAACTGTGAACCTGCATCTTTGGGGAGAGGGCAGCCCCAAAATGTTGGTGTGCTCACCCCAGAAGGAATAATATTCTCCGCCAACCATACGCTGACTGCTGGCTCACATTTCCGCTTCTTAAATAGCAGCTCCCTGGTTTGCTATGCAAGACTTAGTATCCCCTTCATGCTGCCCCCCTTGATACTTGCATGAAAACAGTGTTCAGCAGATTCACAGTATTTTTTCGCTCTATAAGACGCACCAGACCACAAGACGCACCTAGTTTTTGGAGGAGGAGAACAAGAAAAAAAATATTCTGAATCCCAGAAGCCAGAACAGCAAGAGGGATCTGGCTTCTAGCATAGCTTCTTGCTGTTCTGGCTTCTGGGATGAAGGCTCCCCCTGCCCTCAAGAGGCTTCATGCAGCTAAGCCAGAAGCCAGGACACCTGCGCAGCGATCACTCTTGCTATCCTGGCTTATGGGATAGCCGCGCACAGCCTCTCCCGGGCAGCGGGATGAAAGCTCCCCCAAGAGCCGCACTCCCTTTAAAGAGCGTGTGGAGCGTGTGTGCAGCTCTTGGGGGAGCCCTCCTCCCTCCTCGGGGAAAAGCCCCAAGAGCCGCACACATGCTCCACGCGGCTCTTTAAAGGGAGCGCTGAGCAGAGCCTCCCGCCTGCATTCGCTCCATAAGACGCACACACATTTCCCTTTACTTTTTAGGAGGGGAAAAGTGCATCTTATAGAGCGAAAAATATGGTAGCTTTTTGTAGCTGGAGTCAGTCCAAGCCATCTCAGGCCAGGTGGGAAAAGACCAGCAAGGTAGGGAGCAGGTCTTCCGGAACTCACAGCTAAGGTGGTCTCTGCCCCTGAGCTGTGGGCCCTTGCCACCCTTGCAGATGTGCTCTGGCAGCCACAGCGCCTCCCATTGGCCTCCCCTCTAACCACAAAGCAGCTTTTGGAGATCCTGTCAGGCTGTTGCCTTAGTGCAAGCATGTCCAACTCTATAGAGACTGTGATCTACTCCCAGTACAGTCATACCTCGGGTTAAATAGGCTTCAGGTTTAGCGTTTTCAGGTTACGCTCTGCGGCGACCCGGAAGTAACGGAATGTGTTACTTCCAGGTTTCGCCAGACGCTCAAAGTGACGCCACATGCAGGCGCAGCAAATCGTGACCCGCACACGTGCAGTTGCAGGTTGCATTCTGCTCAGGATGCGAACGGCGCTCCAGAACGGATCCCGTTCGCATCCAGAGGTAACACTGTATAATGAAACTGGAAGGATTGACCAGAGTTTTTGAGCTTTTTTTAGTGGGGAATGACCAAAGTTATTGGGCTTTTGGGGGTAATGATTTCATAATCATCTGAAGGCAGCCCTATTTAGGGAAGCTTTTAATGTTTGAGGTATTAGAGGATTTTAATATTTTTTTGGAAGCCGCCCAGAGTGGCTGGGGAAGCCCAGCCAGATGGGCGGGGTACAAATAATAAATTATTATTATTATTATTATTATTATTATTATTATTATTATAATAACAGCATCGATCACCAACCAGTCCGCAGCCCTCCTTCCTTTCCCCAATCGGACGCCGACAAAGGGAAAACTAGCTTTCAAAGCTGGGAAGGAGGTGGCGGAGGTAAATAGCGCCGGTGGCAAGGCACGTCGCTATCGCTGAGGAGAAACTTGGCTATCATTTTTATAACTCCTGCGACCGACCTGCAGCACCCCGGCGATCTACCTGTAGATCGCGGTCGACCGGTTGGACATTGCTGCCCTAGTGCATCTCTGACCATACCAGTAATGTTATTTAACTCCAACTAAGCCAGAATGTATAAAACTAAGCCAAGTATGTGTCGGAAGTGCAAAATGACAGAAGGAACATGTGGTGGCCTTGTGAAAAATAAAAAAAGAAGCTAAGGGATGTTGGGAAATGATATATTAATGAGATTACAAAGATGTTTAAGTTGATGATTCCCAAGAAAACTGAAAGCTTTTCTTTTAGGAATTATAGATAATGATGTTCCAAAAGAGCTTGTTAACTTATTTATGTATACAATGACAGCAGCACAAATGTTGTATGCCCAAAGATAGGAAGAAGGAGATGTTCCAGCAAGAGAAGATTGGCTTTGGAAAATGATGGAGTACGTGGAGACCCAAATGATGAAAAATTCCCTAAGGACTAGAGACCTTTTATTGAGACTTTAAAGAACTATTATGTTGTTGTTGTTTAGTCGTTTAGTCGTGTCCGACTCTTCGTGACCCCCTGGACCAGAGTACGCCAGGCACTCCTGTCTTCCACTGCCTCCCGCAGTTTGGTCAAACTCATGTTTGTAGCTTCGAGAACACTGTCCCACCATCTCATCCTCTGTCGTCCCCTTCTCCTTGTGCCCTCCATCTTTCCCAACATCAGGGTCTTTTCCAGGGAGTCTTCTCTTCTCATGAGGTAGCCAAAGTCTTGGAGCCTCAGCTTCAGGATCTGGCCTTCCAGCGAGCACTCAGGGCTGATTTCCTTCAGAATGGATACTATTATAGTGGATATGGTGGATACTACAGTGGATATATGGATACCATACTATTCCTTAAGAAAGAACTATTATAGTGAGATAAAAACGCGAGCAGGACTTGAAATATGAGCTACGGTGTGAATTATTAAGACAAATGGGTTGATTTGAATGTATAGGCGAAATAATGCAGCATTTAAAAATAAATATGGAAACCATGGAAGGGGAGGAAGGGAAGTCAATTGATAAAGTAACTTATGGTCTAATATATAAATGGGGGTACCGTGTTGGGCCTGTAGTGCAAGGGTGAGTAGATCCACTGACTCCATGTTCCTCTCTCTGTGTTGCAGCATCACCCCCAAGGATCTGAAGGCCATGCTGCCCCAGGTCAACTATCGCGTGCCTAACATGAGATTCCTCCGGGACAAGCTTCTGGTAAGGAAACCCATCTTCTCGTTTTTCCTTCTCGCGCTGGACCTCAGAAGAGGAAAGCTCTCGGCAATGGGAGGACCTGCTAAAAAGGAAGCTGACGGAGAAAGTCAGGGCTGCTTGGGGATATTCCAAACCACAATGACGGGAGCTCAGCTGGAATCGGGAAAGGCTAAGAGGATGCCAGCATGCCTAATGAGCCGAGTCGAGGAAGCTTTTAGGCAGAAGACGACTTCCTTCTGAAAGCAGAAGTCTGGTTTAAATAAGGAGAGCAAAAAGGGAACACAAAATTTGGTAAAAAGTAATTGCACTGGGCATGTGTCTTCCAAGAAGGCAGGGTGGGCAGCACTCACAGTGTTGGGATCGGGGCCAGTAACATAGGGTCCCACTCCTCCCGGGCTGACTCTGTGCATTTAGCCAACCTAAAACTACCAGACTTTTAGAAGACATCTGAAGGCAGCCCTGTTTAGGGAAGCTTTTGTTTGATGTATTACGGTATTACGTTAAGAGTTTGGGTGTAATCTTCGACACCTCCCTTTCCATGGAGGCGCAGATTGCAGCTATAACAAAGGCGGCATTTTTCCCGTCTCCAACAAGCTAAGCAGTTGGCTCCTTACCTCTCTCGCCCTGACCTAGCCACTGTGATCCACGCGACGGTCACCTCCATACTGGATTATTGTAACTCACTCTACATGGGGCTGCCCTTGAGACTGACCCAGAAACTCCAGCGGGTGCAGAATGCTCCATACGGGGTCCTCGCTGCGGGATCACATTCACCCTGTATTATACCAGCTGCATTGGCTCCCGGTGGAGTACAGGATCAGGTTCAAGGTGCTGGTTTTAACCCTTAAAGCCCTATACGGCCTAGGACCCTCATACCTATGGGACTGCCTCCTGGTATGTCCCACGGAGGACCTTATGGTTGTCAACTAAAAACATCTTGGAGGTCCTGGGCTGCAGGGAGGTTAGGCTGGCCTCAACCAGAGCCAGGGCTTTTTCAGCTGTGGCCCCGATTTGGTGGTCCCAAGAGACTAGGGCCCTTCGGGACTTGACATCTTTCCGCAGAGCCTGCAAGACGGAGCTGTTCCACCAGGCCTTTGGCAATCTTCACAGAATCTCTAGCCCAATGGTTGCCATCAATTTGATTTGAATTAATTTTATAATGAATGATTTTAGAATGTTGTACTATTTTATTATTGTTAGCCGCCCTGAGCCCGGCTTCGGCTGGGGAGGGCGGGATATAAATAAAATTTATTATTATTATTATTATTATTATTATTATTATTATTATTATTATTTATTTTACTATTTTGTTGGAAGCCGCCCAGAGTGGCTGGGGAAGCCCAGGCAGATGGGCGGGGTATCAATAATAAATTATTATTATTATTATTATTACTATTATAAAAGGCTCCAGCATTACATTACCTGAGCCTGGGGGTGGGGGTGGGAGGCCTGATCCGTGCTCAGTCAAAGCAAGCTTCATTTACCCTTTCCCTTTTTGTCCTCTGCCCACGCAGGAGGTCGAAGTCCGGAATGAAATCACCTTCAGCCACTTTGCACACTTCTATAAAAACCTGATGTTTGATGCTCAGAAATCGGTAAGGACATTTGGGATGCTCTGTTTTGAGTTCTGCTGAGCTGCTGTAGAGTTTTTATTGACCAGCTTTAAAAAGTAAAAGTTCTTTTTCTGGGTGGTTCCTTTCTTGTGATAGTTGCAGGGTTTTCTCACTCTTTTTAGAAAGCCAGCCTGAGAATAACAACAATAATAATACAGTAGTACCTCCGGTTGCGGACAGGATCCGTTCCAGAGCTCCAATTGGATCCCAAGGTTTCCGCAACCGGAGGGACCGCTTCTGCGCATGCATGTGCGCAGAATAACCAGTAATAACCCGGAAATATACTTCCAGGGTTGCTGCTTATGTATCCTGAAGTTTACGTAAACAGAGGGATACGTAAGTGGAGGTACTTTATATTGATATTTAATAATATTGATATGTAATAATGATATTTATCTATTTATACATACATACATACATACATACATACATACATACATACATACCCCCGCCCAGCGGGTGGCCCTGTGGGTTAAACCACAGAGCCTAGGACTTGCCGATCAGAAGGTCGGCGGTTCAAATCCCCGTGACGGGGTGAGCTCCCGTTGCTCGGTCCCTGCTCCTGCCAACCTAGCAGTTCGAAAGCGCAAAAAAAGTACAAGTAGATAAATAGGTACCGCTCCGGCGGGAAGGTAAACGGCATTTCCGTGTGCTGCGCTGGTGCTGGCTCGCCAGAGCAGCTTCGTCACGCTGGCCACGTGACCCGGAAGTGTCTTCGGACAGCGCTGGCTCCCGGCCTCTTAAGTGAGATGAGCGCACAACCCTAGAGTCGGACATGACTGGCCCATACGGGCAGGGGTACCTTTTCATACATACATACATACATACATACATACATACTCCCGCCCATCTGGCTGGGTTTCCCCACCCACTCTGGGAGGCTCCCAACCGAATATTAAAAACATAATACAGCATTAAACATTAAAAACTCCCCTAAAGAGGGCTGCCTTCAGATGTCTTCTAAAAGTCAGATAGTTGTTTATTTCCTTGACATCTGACGGGAGAGGCAGAGGGCCTTCTCGGTGGTGGCGCCCGCCCTGTGGAACGCCCTCCCGGTGCAGAAAGTGCACAGTCCTCTTTGTCCAACAGAGTCAGGCATTGCACTCTTGAGGGGGTGACACTTAAGTGACCAAATGCCAAGAAAGGATCCTTTCCCCCTAAAGTCCTCATAGCACCCTCAGCCTCAGAGATGCGGCTGGTATGCGTATCGTTTTCTTTGCCAAACTTGGCCAAAACATCTCCCTTTCACACCTCCAGCGATGGTTTGCCATTAACTGGGATGCTGCTTAAAAATCTGTCCTTAAAGCATTAACCGTTGGTCCTCGGTCCTGGTTAAAGTTTGCTGCCCTCTCCTCCTTTTATGCATTGTCTGAATTTGAAATGGCAAAAAAATAAAACGTATAAACATTTGCAGCCTTAATACCAACCGTAGAAGTATGGCGACAGAAGGTAATGGAATATGCAGAAATAGCCAAATTAACAGGGGAAATTAGACAACAGGGCGAGGAAACATTTCAAAAAGAAGGGGGAAAATTTATGTCGTATATAGGAAAGTTAAGATGAAATAGTGAAACCAGTAGAAATGGAAATAAACCTCATAACGGGAAAGATTAAGAAAAGTGAGGGATAATGAAAATAATAAGAAGCAAAATGTATAAGGAGATTAATATAACTAACAGTAGTTGTAAATGAATACAGACAACACGAATTGTATAAACAGGAGGATTTGTTTGTTTATGGATATACTATGGACAAATATGGAAAATGAATGACAATATACAAAATGGATGGAAATAATGTGATAAAATTATATGTGATATAAAAAACCAGAAGACGGAAGGAGGGAAGTCAGCGCTTAGGAGCAAGTGTAAATGTAAAATGCAACACATTATGTGTATGTGGAGTATGTAACCGGAAAACTAATAAAGATTATTTGGGGGGGGGGACCACATTTACAGCCTTGCCCATGTCCTGATTGCATTGCTGATCACTATGTCGCTTTTTTACGTTTCAGATAATTGAGCAGCTGGAGTTGTCCTTCCCCTTACGGTAAGTAGGAACCTCCCTGAGGCTGGGATCGCTCACTTCCTGTCTCTTGGCCTGAATCTCCATGTGTTCGTTGAAACGAAAAGAGCAGCACAGATCAGGAAGGGTGTTGGCAGGTTTGTTGAGCTGCCTCCCTTCCTGCCAACCTGGTGCCCGCTAGATTTTCTGGACTACAACTCCCATCAAACACAGCATCGTAGGTCCATGCTGCCTGGGGCTGGTGGGAGTTGTAAAACACCCCAATCTTCTTCTTCTTCTTCTTTTTAAATAATTTTTATTAACAGGCCAATCAAATCACATTAATTCCAAATCACATTAATTCCAAATTATACAGCCAGATTTTTAAAAATTTTGTTGGGGGTACCCATACTTCGAGCTCCGAAAGGGATCCAAACATCACTCTTGCTGCTGCTTTAATTTCACAGTTCTGTCCAGATAGTCTCTTTATTATTTTCCTCATCTTCTTGTTGTTATCATATATTCCTTTCTTTGTGATCTCTGATAATCTTCACAAGCGGGTTGAAAACAAACATATCCTGTGTGGATTTTACACTCTCCAAGAGCCATCTCACATAAAGGACAGACGCCACTTCCACATCTCCGTAGAAAACATTCCCACAGTCTGTCCGTTGATTTCCACAGACCTGCTAATCTGTATCTCGGGGCCCTGCCAGGTCAAATTCACATTCCGATAACCATACATTCACATTCCGATGACCCTGGTTCTCCTCCCCCTCGTCCTCCTGTGGGCAGGCCTTAACGAGTCTCCATTTGTAACTGCGTCACAAAGCTTTCTTTCCATTCCCGATGTTCCCACCAATCCTCTCTTTGATCAATGATTCATTTCCACACAGTTCTTAATCTCCTGCTTGTGATTAGTAATTTGCAACGATTCTTTCTCTCTGGAGGTGAGGGTTATTGGGTACTCACATAAGACAAAAAAACACCCCAATCTTCTGGGGGGCACCAGGTTGGAGAAGGCTGTTAGAAAGAAGCTGGAAGGCAATAACAGCTTCTTTGAAACACCAGATTTGGATAAAACCTTCCAGCCCATGATCCACTTTCCCAAAGTGGTTAACCCAGAAAGATGGGTGCCTTGTGGGTCCCAGTAAGCGGTGTTTGGTGGTATCCTGCTTCTGCAACAAGGAGGTTCTATAGATGACCAAGAGTCAACTAACCTCAAGGGATTTGTCTAATTTTCTGGAAAGCCATCTCAGATAAATGCATGGGTTCCAAAGGCAGGCCAAAGGAACTGGGTATAAAGTCCTGGGTCCCTCTGCTCCAGTTTTCTCGTCTTATGAACAGGCTCAGACTTTCCAAAATGTCCTGTGCATGGGTTTTTGCGTGGTTGGGTTTATGGGGCATCGCCAGGTGGATTTTTGTGGCCACTCTCTTTCTCTCTTCGACTCTTTCCCTAGTAATGTGGACCGGCCAGAACTCTGCCAGATCACGCTGTACGACTTCCAGAAGTTCCTGCAATACGACCAGAAGGTATTTGCAAAGAGAGGAGCGCTTAGTTAATTCTGCGGTGGAAGGTTGGGCTTGGGAGAGACTCTCCTGCTCAGAGTATCATGACAGAGAAAGATCCGCTTGTCCCATGAATGTAACGCATTAGCCGGCTTTCCTTGGTAACTGACAGCCGGCAGGTAGGACATTGGAGACCAAGGGACCAAGGCTGGCATGCGACCGAGGAAACGGGGGCAATTGGCAGGCCCCCAGCTGGTTCCAGCCCACCAGCAGATCTCCAGTCCTTGGTGCAGCATCAGCGACCTGAGCTTCAGAAGCTAGGGCACGCTACCTAGCAGAGTAAACACTATGCAACAGAAGTGGCAGGAGAAGTTGTGTGAGCATATTTACAAGCAGTTTATTCAGCATAGGTAAGGTAAAGGGACCCCTGACCATTAGGTCCAGTCGTGGCCGACTCTGGGGTTGCGGCGCTCATCTTGCTTTATTGGGCGAGGGAGCCGGTGTACAGCTTCCGGGTCATGTGGCCAGCAGGACTAAGCCGCTTCTGGCGAACCAGAGCAGCGCACGGAAACGCCGTTTACCTTCCCGCCGGAGCGGTACCTATTTATCTACTTGCACTTTGACATGCTTTCGAACTGCTAGGTTGGCAGGAGCAGGGACCGAGCAACGGGTGCTCACCTCGTCGCGGGGATTCAAACCGCAGACCTTCTGATCGGCAAGTCCTAGGCTCTGTGGTTTAACCCACAGTGCCACCCTTGTCCCAGGTTATTCAGCATACATCAGGACAAAAGGAAAACATGTCCAATCTCCTTTGTGTCCAAAGCAAAACTGCAAAAGCATAAGCTATACACAAAGCTGTGCTGGAGTGTAAACAGATATGTGACATACAACAATTCCACACGGCTTAAGGTGGAACAGAACATCCCAACACTTTTCGGAGCTGGCAGTAAATCAACCAACCGCTTGATGCTCTTGCACTGTGAAAGCAGCTAACATCATGGCGATGCTGGCTGGAGTTGATGCGAAATATAATCCAAAACATCTGCAGTGGCACCCGCTTGGAGAAGGCTATGCTCTACCAGTTGGGTCCTCTCTGTTGCTTTGCAATGAAGGTTGGATTTCTCCAGTTAAAGCAATCACAGGATTCGTTTTCAGCCTGGAGAGATTTAACATAGAGTCTGTCTGTGATGAGCTCTGATGTCGCTCTTACATACCTTTTTAATTATCATTTTTTATAATTTTTTTATTGACATATATTCAAAGACATACAGAAATACAGTACATACCCATTACAAAGTATATTTTTTATAATATACTGAAATAAAGCAGCTACTAATAAAGCAAAAATAAATCAGGACTAATTCAGCCAGCTAGCCCTGGTAATCATCTAATGTTTATTGGATGGATTTTCCCCCTAAATTGATTTTGAATTCTGAATTTATTGTTATTCACATTTTATACTGTAGTTTATGCTGTTTTTTGTTGCATCAATTAAGTGTTTTAAATTTGTTGTTAGGCGCCCTGAGCCCGGTTTTCTGAACCGGGAAGGGCAGGGTATGAATAAAAATTTACTTACTTACTTACTTACTTACTTAAAATAAGAAAGAGCAAGGACAGAAAGGAGAAAAAGAAATAACTAAAGAGAGGGGGGGGGCAAAGAGGAGAAAGAGAGAGAAGAGAAAAAAGGATTAAATAAAGATAAAAGACTGTCTTTTCCAGCTCTTTGTCCTGCAGCCAGATAACAGCCAACCATTCTGTCTCCTATAAACTAGTATATTTTTCAACCTTCAGATCCAGGTTTTACAAGTTCGTTTTTTCTTTCACGCGAAAATCATTACTGAGCATTTGTTAATTCCTTACGGACTTTTTGGTGTGAAAGAGGTGCTTCTTACTTACAGCGCTCCCCTCCTTACCCTTCCCTCCAGGAGCCGTGGGCAAGTGACATTGCCAAAGTCCGGGAGTTCATGTGCAACTACCTCCGGGATCCCTTCAGCGACATGGCGGAGCCCTTCTTCCAGCTGGACGAGGTGGGTGGCACCCTCCCCTCCTCACCCTGTGGGGCACCAGAAGTGAGCTCACCATAGAGCACGCCCTGCCAGTTTCCATTCTGTGGACGCAACCACAGAAAGCGCACTTCAGTGTCTTCCAATTAACTCCAAGGCATTGCATGAGCTGAGCTCTGCTCACAGGAGAACCCCATGGAAGGAGCAACAACTTTAACCCATCTGCTCTTCTCCTTGCAACCCTCTATGCCCCTGTAAAGGGTTGTGGGACTACGAGGAAGATGCCATAGGGGGCTGCAGGGAGACTTGGCAAACATTCCCCTCCCCATAACCTCTAGTGGGAGGCAGTTCCCCTTTCCAGCAGAAGGAGCCAACTCTTGGAATTTAACAGCCTAATTGGAATTTCACTCATGTGTTCGCCAGCCATATAACCCCGGTCCTGAAAGACCTACATTGGCCCCCAGTACGTTTCCGAGCACAATTCAGAGTGTTGGTGCTGACCTTGAAAGCCCTAAACCAGGCACCCCCAAACTCGGCCCTCCAGATGTTTTGGGACTACAACTCCCATAATCCCTAGCTAACAGGACCAGCGGTCAGGGATGGTGGGAATTGTAGTCCCAAAACATCTGGAGGGCAGAGTTTGGGGGTGCCTCCCCTAAACAGCCTCGTCCCAGTGTACCTGAAAGAGCGTCTGTACCCCCATCGTTCAGCCCGGACACTGAGGTCCAGCTCCGAGGGCCTTCTGGCTGTTCCCTCCCTGCGAGAAGCCAAGTTACAGGGAACCAGGCAGAGGGCCTTCTCAGTGGTGGCGCCCGCCCTGTGGAACACCCTCCCACCAGATGTCAAAGAGATAAACAACTACCTGACTTTTAGAAGGCAGCCCTGTTTGGGGTAGTTTTTAATGTCTGATGTTTTATCACATTATTATTATTATTATTATTATTATTATTATCATTAATTGGGAGCCGCAATCAATCAATTAATCAATCAATCAATTATTAGTGGAAAGAAGGACTCATGTAAATGAGGACTCCAGCCAGACCACATCTGCGGTGCTCACCTAATTCTGAGAGTCTTTATCCCATTCCCCAGCTGACCTCTAACTGGTTCCTCTTTCCCCTCGGCTCCCCGCAGTTCCTGACGTTCCTGTTCTCCAAAGAAAACATGGTCATGGACTCCAGGTTTGACCGAGTGGTGCCAGAAGAAATGAACTACCCTTTGACTCAGTACTGGATCTCGTCCTCCCATAACACGTAAGAGCATCCCTGGGCAACGGGGTCCTTTGCTCAGAGGGCAGCCTCAGTTGTGTTGAAGCGAGGCTGCTGGATCGAAGCACCAGAACTTCTGAACTCCAGCCCAGCTACAATGGCACAGCTGGCAGGGCCCCTGTGTCTTACGAGGGAACCATGGAATCACAGAATTTTACAGCTGGAAGGGATCCCCAAGGGGAATCTAGTCCAGCCCCCTGCAATGCAGGAATCACAGCTTTAAAAAAATCCCTGATAGATGGCCACCCAACCTCTGTTTAAAAACCTCCAGTGAAAGAGAGTCCACATTCTGAGGGCGTCCATTCCATAGTTGCACATCTCTTATCCTGATGTCTAGCTGGAATGTCCTCTCTTATCCTTGGACTCTGTCCATGGAGGTGCAGGTCAGTTCTGTGTCCAGGGCGGCTGTTTACCAGCTCCACCTGGTACGCAGGCTGAGACCCTCCCTGCCCACAGACTGTCTCACCAGAGTGGTGCACGCTCTGGTTATCTCTTGCTTGGACTACTGCAATGCACTCTACGTGGGGCTACCTTTGAAGGTGACCTGGAAACTACAACTAATCCAGAATGCGGCAGCTAGACTGGTGACAGGGAGTGGCCAACGAGTCCACGTAACACCAGTCTTGAAAGACCTACATTGGCTCCCAGGTCGTTTCCAAGCACAATTCAAAGTGTTGGTGCTGACCTTTAAAGCCCTGAATGGCCTCGGTCCAGTATACCTGAAGGAGCGTCTCCGCCACCATCGTTCAGCCCGGACACTGAGGCCCCAGCTCTGAGGGCCTTCTGGCCGTTCCCTCACTGCAAGAAGTGAAGTTACAAGGAACCAGGCAGGGGCCTTCTTGGTGGTGACACCCGCCTCCTGTCAGATGTCAAGGAGCTTCACAATCTTCCAATATACCTGAAGGAGCATCTCCACCCCCATCGTTCTGCCCGGACGCTGAGGTCCAGTTCTGAGGGCCTTCTGGCAGTTCCCTCACTGCGAGAAGTGAGTTTACAGGGAACCAATAGAGAACAACAAACCCCTGTGTTGCAAACTTAACACAACAAACAATACAAGCAACACGCAGACCCGCATACTAGATAGCACTGTAATTCTTATTGCATAATATACATGATTTAGTAACAAAAACAAAATGTGTGCACTTGTAAATATATTTGAAATCAATTGAACACACGTCTGTCAATCTTTGAAAGTCCACAGAAGTATAAGAAGTCTATGGGTGAAACAGTCAGATTATCCGGGATCCCTATCCGTTGTTATTCACCTACTACTTCGGCACCATGAATGCCTAAAAAATGTTTTACCGCTTAGCCCACAGGATAGCATCTATTATTCAGGTGTCTCTGCCTCTTACAGGTATCTCACGGGGGACCAGTTCTCCAGCGAATCCTCTCTGGAAGCCTACTCCCGCTGCCTCCGGATGGGGTGCCGCTGCATAGAATGTGAGTCTGACTTTTGGGGATCTTGGCCCAGTTTGGCTGCTGGAAACCACAAGTTGAGAGAGTTGCTCTTGGGCTCGAATCCTGATTGTGGGTTTCCAACTGCGGGCACTTGGTTGGCCACTGCAAGAACAGGGTGCTGGACTCGGCAAGCCGGTGGCCTGATCCTGCAGGCTCTTCTTAGGTTCTTAATTTGTTATTTATTTGGAGCATTTGTACCCCACGTTTCTCTTGGGATGCTGCCAGGGAGACGGGGGCATCAGGCAGGCCCCCAGCTGGCTCCAGCCACCGGCCAGCAGCCGGGCAATCTCCATGTCACGGAACAGCATCAATCAATCAGCAACTCGAGCCTCAGTAGCCTTCTGAAGCTACCGAGCCCGCTAATTAGCAGAGTGATTAAATCTCCACAACGGAAGTGGCGGACAGAGCCATGTGTAAGCTTTATTTACAGCATTTTATTCAGCAGCAGAAACAATGGAAAACATGTCTGCTTCCCTTCGCGTCCAGCAAAACAGCAATAAAGCAAAAGCAGAAGTTCCCAGCAGACTGTGCTGGAAGTAAACAGGCATGTGACACACAACAGTCATGCCCGATCCTTTTAAGGTGGAACGGAACTATATCCTAACAGTTTCGGCCAAATGGGCTCCCAGAGCGCCTTGCATAGAGTCAATTAAAACAAGACAATTTGCACATCTCAGCCAGTGGCTCATAGCACTTGCTTTTCCAGGCAGTGGGCAAAGAGGGATTTTGCAAACCAGTCCTGGTCTGTGGCTTTCTGTGCTGTGTCATCTTTCCATCTTGTAGCTCAGAAGCAGGCGGACTGGGATTAAACTGAAACCTGCTACAGCCTAGGAAGTTAGGCTGTTAAGTGAGAGTTCTCACGAGCATGCACAGAGTTCTTTTCTGTAAGCACTGGCTAACCTCAGCTCACTCTCTCATATCTGATACTAAAGGGCAGAGATTCCAGCAGGATTCAGATGTGCCTTTCTGCTCTTTGTCACCCCCCTCAAAAAAGGAGAGAGACAGACAGATGCCTTCATTTTGTGTGTGTGTGTCTGTGTGTGTGCATTTGTGTGACTGCAGCAAAGGGCCAGGCAATCTATACATCAGTATTATGGTTGTTACCTGATTGAAAAAATCCTGGCCAATGAATTGCGTGAACTGGGAAGTCAATCAAATAATTAACTGATAAAGTTCCGCATCTGAGTATAAACCAGCCTTCTCCAACCCGGTGCCCACCAGAAATTTTGGACTACAGTGATGAGAATTGCAGTCCAAAACCTCTGACAGGCACCAGGTTGAAGAAGGCTGGTATCCATAAAAATTCTGCAGCAAGAAGCATGGAAAGGGGGAAGCTTCTTTTCAGATGACTCTGGGCACTTGCAGTTTTTAATAAGCACCGGTGTTAAAGACAAAGATATCTAAAACCTTCCTGGTTGATGAAAAAGAAATTCCATCTTAATGAAAAGGGCAATTAATCTAATAACTAATTCAGTACCAAATCCTCTCCACCCACAGTGGACTGTTGGGACGGTCCGGACGACCTGCCAATCATCTACCACGGCCATACGCTCACCTCCAAAATCAAATTCTTGGATGTGCTGCACACCATCAAGGAACACGCTTTCGTCACCTCCGAGTAAGTGATTCTCCCCCTCCTCTCAGCCCCTTCCTCTGCCTTCTCTTTCCTAGGAGAGGGGGGTGTTTGGTGCCTGCTATCCATGACTCTTAAGAGGGACGCGGATGGCGCTGTGGGTTAAACCACAGAGCCTAGGACTTACCGATCAGAAGGTCGGCGGTTCGAATCCCTGTGACAGGGTGAGCTCCCGTTGCTCAGTCCCTGCTCCTGCCAACCTAGGAGTTCGAAATCACATCAAAGTGCAAGTAGATAAATAGGTACCGCTCCAGCAGGAAGGTAAACGGCGTTTCCGTGCGCTGCTCTGATTCGCCAGAGGCGGCTTAGTCATGCTGGCCACATGACCCGGAAGCTGTACGCTGGCTCCCTCGGCCAATAAAGCGAGATGAGCGCCGCAACCCCAGAGTCGGCCACGACTGAACCTAATGGTTAGGGGTCCCTTTACCCTACCCATGACTCTGGGGAAATTTGCTTGTGCAAAGCTATTTCCTGGGATCTCAGGGGAAATTGGAATCAGTGATGAAACCCGGGAGGGTATTTTTCACTGATCTAAAGGCGTATCCCGAGAGAAGCTTCCTGTGTTGTGTTGCTTCTGCTGGAGTGTGGAAACTCAGCAATACAGGTGTCTCAGAAACGCAGGTGTTTTCCTCTTGCGCTGTGCCATCGGAGCAATTGTGTGATGTGTGAAACCTCCTGACGTTGCCTCAGGCTGTCAGTTTGGGGCAGGGACCTGTCCTCTTGCCCTTTGTGTAGCACAAGGTTCGGGGACAGGGCTGTGCCAATGATGGCACACTGCAGGTGTCTCAAGGTGCACCTGGGTAAGACTGCCTGCCTTTCCCCTAGGTTCCCCGTCATCCTCTCCATCGAGGACCATTGCAGCATTGTGCAGCAGAGGAACATGGCCGCGCACTTCAAGAAGGTCTTTGGGGACATGCTGCTTACCAAACCGGTGGACGTCAACGCGGACCAGCTGCCCTCACCTGCCCAGCTCAAGAAGAAGATCCTCATCAAGGTAGCGGGACTCTTACCTGCTCTTTATTCCGAGCTGAACTCTTAGTTCAGGGGTCAGCAAACTTTTTCAGCAGGGGGCCGGTCCACTGACCCTCAGTGGGGAGCCAAACTATATTTTGAAGGGAAAAAAATGAAACAAATTCCTATGGCCCACAAATAACCCAGAGATACATTTTAAATAAAAGCAGACATTCTACTCAAGTAAAAACACCAGGCAGGCCCCACAAATAACCCAGAGATGCATTTTAAATAAAAGGACACATTCTACTCATGTAAAAACACCCATTACTGAGAAAGCCCTCTGTCTGGTTCCCTGTAACCTCACTTCTCGCGATGAGGGAACCGCCAGAAGGCCTTCGGCGCTGGACCTCAGTGTCTGGGCAGAAGGATGGGGATGGAGACGCTCCTTCAGGTATACAGGACCAAGGCTGTATACGGCTGTATAGGGCTTTCAAGGTCAGCACCAACACTTTGAATTGTGCTCGGAAACGTACTGGGAGCCAATGCAGATCTCTCAGGACCGGTGTTATGTGGTCCCGGCGGCCGCTCCCAATCACCAGTCTAGCTGCCGCTTTCTGGATTAATTGCAGCTTCCAGGTCACCTTCAAAGGTAGCCCCACGTAGAGCGCATTGTAGTAGTACAAGTGAGAGATAACTAGAGCATGCACCACTCTGGCAAGACAGTCCGTGGGCAGGGAGGGTCTCATCCTGCGTACCAGATGGAGCTGGCAGACAGCTGCCCTGGACACGGATTTGACCTGTGCCTCCATGGACAGCTGTGAGTCCAGAATGACTCCCAGGCTGCGCACCTGGTCCTTCAGGGGCACAGTTGCTCCATTCAGGACCAGGGAGTCCCCCACACCTGCACGCCTCCTGTCCCCCAAAAACATTACTTCTGTCTTATTAGGATTCAACCTCAATCTGTTAGCTGCCATCCATCCTCCAACCGCCTCCAGGCACTCACACAGGACCTTCACCGCCTTCACTGGTTCTGATTTAAAAGAGAGGTAGAGCCTCTGGCATCCTTTTGAATATCCAGGCCAGCCTTTGCCAGCCTGGTGCCCTCCATATGTTTCGGACTAGAGCTGCGCTCAGCCCCAGCCAACATCTGGAGCCCTAAATCATCTGGAAGGCACCAGGTGAAGGCCGGTCTAGTAATAATTCAACTGGTAGAACATAAGGTTCTTAATCTCAGGGTTGTGGGTTCAAGCACCTTGGGCAAAAGATTCCTGCATCGCAAGGGGTTGGACTAGATGATCCTCGGGGTCCCTACAATTCTGTGATTCTGTCCTTTTCTTCCAGCACAAGAAGCTGGTCGAAGGGAACCTCTACGAGGAAGTCTCCTTGGCCAGCTACTCCGAGAACGACATCAGCAACTCCATCAAGAACGGCATCCTTTATCTCGAAGACCCCATTGACCACGTGAGGCCCTTGCTTTCTCCCGCGGCTCAGGGGGTCCCTCGCCTTGTGTCCCACCCCCCTCCGTTGCCCTGACACTCTTTCCCCCTCCCTTTCGGCAGACGTGGAGCCCGCACTACTTTGTTCTGACCAGCAACAAGATCTATTACTCTGAGGAGACCTCCCGCTACCAGTCCAACGAGGACGAGGAGGAGACGGAGCAGAAAGAGGTGCGTTTCTGGAGTGCTGCAGAGGCACTTGGCTGTGAAGAAGGCAGGGGGGCGCTCCCATTTTAACTGTGGCAAGGAGTTCCACAGTTTATGCATTTCTGTGTGTGCTGAACCTTCCAGCGTTCAGCTTCGTTGCCCATGAGTTCTAGTGAGCCTGAGCTTGAGGCAACCCAGCCAGATGGGCGGGGTAATAATAATAATAATAATAATAATAATAATAATAAGCATCTCCACCTCCATTGTTCTGCTCAGACACTGAGGTGGTATAACTTGGCTTCTCATTGTGAGAAGCCAAGTTACAGGGAACCAGGCAGAGGGCCTTCTCGGTGGTGGCACCTGCCCTGTGGAACGCCCATCTACCAGATGTCAAAGAGAACAACAACTACCAGACTTTTAGAAGGTATCTGAGGGCAGCCCTGTTTAGAGAAGCTTTTAATGTTTATTTATTTTTTTCTGCATGGAATAATTTTTAAATATATATTTATTAAAGTTTTACATGAGATAAGCAAAATAACATAAGATAACAAAAAATCACCTATAAAAAGAACATAAAAAGAAAACATCATGAGTTCCATAACTTAATTTCATTCGCATGTTTCTTGGACTTCCTCACACCTCCCTTTTTTGTATTCCCAGTCTACAATTCTGTTCCGCAAATTATTCTAATTTTGTTACCAAATACCAATTATATTCAGTTTAAAATCATTTTTACATCCCCTTTTTCAATTGTCTTAACTTTATATTTCAACATACCTAATTTAATTTGTAACCAAATACCATTTAAATTCAATTCAGCATCCTTTTTTAACATTCATTAATTTTACAATATTTCTGCAAATAGTCTTTAAATTTTTTCCAGTCTTCTTCCACCAACTCTTCTCCCAGATCTCGGATTCTGGCAGTCATTTCAGCCAATTCCATAAAGTCCATTACCTTCTAGAGAAGCTTTTAATGTTTAATAGGTTATTGTATTTTAGTGTTTTGTTGGAAGCTGCCCAGAGTGGCTGGGGAAACACAGCCAGATGGGCGGGGTATAAATAATAAATAATAATTATTATTATTATTATTATTATTATTTAGGGCTCTTCTTAGTTTTTTATCCTGACCGTCACAGTCAGCTCCTGTTTCATACGGGTGACACAAACTGTCCTGCCCCCCCTCCAATGTTTGTTGATATGCATGCCTTTTCCCTCACCCAAAGATGCTTCAGCAAAGTCTGAAAAGGACATGGGGATATTAAACGTGCTGAGGCTTCTTCTTGCTTCCCATTCTCCCACCCCCTCTTTCTTTCTTTCCCCCCCTCCCCCCCTCCCCTCGACCTTCCTTCCCCCTCTACTGCCGCCTTTGGGCTTTTTAGGAGTTTAACAACAACGAGCTCCACTTCAGCGAGAAATGGTTCCACGGCAAGCTGGGCGGGGGCCGCGACGGGCGGCAGATCGCAGAGAAACTGCTCCACGAATATTGCACCGAGACGGGCGGCAAAGACGGCACTTTCCTGGTGCGGGAGAGCGAGACCTTTGTGGGCGACTACACCCTCTCCTTCTGGTAGGTCGTGTCGCGAGGAAAACCTCGACCCAAACCCCTGTCAGGGTGTGAAGATGCTTAATCCGGCCAGACACCTTGAAAAGGAATGGCCTGTTCTGGTCTTTTTATTTCCACTTTCTACCCTTCGCTCTCCCCATTATTATGTTTTTAAAGAAGCCATCCTTTCAGGGAACTGACATTGGAGCTAGAGGAGGAGGCAAGGCTCCCAAGCGATGCTGGAGAAGGGCCCAGCAGGGAGAGAGGCAGCTCATCAGCTGGGGAAGGAAATCAGCGTAACACCAGGGATGAAGGGGGGCAGATGGGGGAATCGGCGAAGGGGCTCCAGGACTCCTCGCCGGAGACCAGCGGGGAGAGCACGGGTCCTCCGCTACCCACACCCACCCTGCGCAGAAGACTTCCGCGCAGGGAAAGTAGGCGTAGACTTGGCGTCAAAGAACTTCTTTGCTGGAAGAAGTTCAAGAAACGCCCACTGACGGATTCTGCTAGCGACTGAACAGCCACGAAGTGAAGGGCTGTCCAGACAGAAAGGGTTTAACCAGGCAACCTAGCCTAGAGTGGCAGTAACTTACGCACGAGCAACCCCCAAAACCATTACACATCCTTAATTTCTTCCCTTCTCCTCTGAAATGCGATAGTGACTTTTTAACTGCGAAAACAAAACACATCCCTGCAAAACCAGAGAACGCTTTTCTTGATTGTGCAACATGTTGGAACAGATGCAAATTGGAAGCAAGACTTGTATATTTGGCCGAATAAAGTTTAAATTATCGTGGGAAAAGAAAAGGAATGACCCAAACTAAAGGCTAACAACAACAATAATAATAATAATTTTTAATTTATAGCCCCCCCCCAAAAAAAATCTGGATGGTGTTCCCAACAGAATATTAAAAACATCAAACATTAAAAACTTTCCTTAAAGATGTCTTCTAAAAGTCAGGTAGTTGTTTATTTCCTTGACATTTGATGGGAGGGCGTTCCACAGGGCGGGCGCCACCACCGAGAAGGCCCTCTGCCTGGTTCCCTGTATCCTCACTTCTCGCAGTGAGGGAACTGCCAGAAGGTCCTCAGAGCTGGACCTCAGTGTCCGGGCTGGATGATGGGGGTGGAGACGCTCCTTCAGGTATACTGGGCTGAGGCCGTTTAGGGCTTTCAAGGTCAGCACCAACACTTTGAATTGTGCTCGGAAACGTACTGGGAGCCAGTGTAGGTCTTTCATGACTGGTGTTATGTGGTCTCGGCGGCCGTCACCAGTCTAGCGACTAACAAATTTAATAAAGAAAATGAAGGAAGAATCCCATATTTTTTTTTAAAAAATAATTTTATTACTAACAACCAAAACACAAACAGTGAAAAGAAACTGTGAGAACCCCCAGGCGGTTGATACATTGGGTATACATAATCAATAATAACATATTCAAATCAACCATATGTACAATTCTATATACCTTAACACTCCTCCCTCCACAAGGTTTATTTAACTTTTAACATTTTAATTGCCCCAAATTGTTCAAAGCTGCCCAAATAATTCAATATTTTCTCAAACCAATCCTCCTCCTCCTCACTGACCTCAAACCATTTCATTTTATGTATCTTCACAGTTAGATAGTCTAAGATTATAATATTTTTCAGTTTTTCCTTCCATTGGTTCACCCCCAACTCTTCTGCATTTTTCTATTACTCACTATAACCTGTCTGGCTGCAATTACCATCAATTTTACCCATTTACATTCCTCTTTTGTTTCTAACTCGGTGCTACTGAGGCTAGTAAGAACCATTAATTTAGATATTTCCACCTTCCTACCCACAATTCCCGATATTTCCATACCAATCTGTTTCCAGAATTCGTTAACTAACGGACAATCCCACCACATGTGAAGAATCCTGTGGCAGAGAGTTCCGTAGTTTAACTTCTCACCCTTCCTTCCGCAGGCGTTCCGGCCGTGTTCAGCACTGCCGCATTCACTCCCGTCAGGAAGCCGGCGCCACAAAGTTCTACCTGACGGACAACCTGGTCTTCGACAGCCTCTACAGCCTCATCTGCCACTACCGCGAGGTGCCCCTGCGCTGCAACGAGTTCGAGATGCGCCTGACGGACCCCGTGCCGCAGCCCAACGCCCACGAGAGCAAGGAGTGAGAAAACTCGTCCCTTCTTCCCTCTTCCTCTCCTCTAACCCCGGACACACATGTCAACAGCCCGGCTTGGGCAGAATTTGCTGTGGGCGTTGGGTGAAGGTTTTTTAAGTGGACGCGGGGCCAGGGAGCAGAAGGCTGCAAGTTCAGTCCCTGCTGGCATCTGCCTGTAATTCTAGAGGGCTGCTGCCAACCAGTGTTGGCAGAACTGAGCTAGATGGGCCAATGGTCGGTATAAGTCCTGTGTGCCTCTGAGCATGTGCAGAGCGCATTTCGTGCGCCACTGTGCAGTGCATGGGTTGGCAAACTAAGGCTCGGGGGCCAGATCCAGCTCAACTGCCTTCTCAATCCGGCCCACGCACGGTCTGGGAATCAGCGTGTTTTTACATGAGTAGAATGTGTGCTTCTATTTAAAATGCATCTCTGGGTTATTTGTGGGACATAGGAATTCGTTCATTTCCCCCCACCCAAATACTAGTCCGGCCCCCCACAAAGTCTGAGGGATGGTGGACCGGACCTTCCTGAAAAAGTTTGCTGACCCCTGAACTAAGGCATGGCTAGGCAACCTTAGGCCTGGGGGCCGGATCTGGCCCAATCGCCTTCTAAATCCAGCCCATGGACAGTCCGGGAATCAGCATGTTTTTACATGAGTAGAATGTGTCCTTTTATTTAAAATGCATCTCTGGGTTATTTGTGGGGCATAGGAATTCGTTCATATATTTTTTTCAAAATATAGTCCGACCCCCACAAGGTCTGAGGGACAGTGGACCGGCCCCCTGCTGAAAAAGTTTGCTGACCCCTAGTGTAGTGATACCCAGGCTCCATGCATCTTGGCTTACAGACCTGGAAGGCACCCCCCAAAAAAAATATTTTCTGGAAAAGATAAAGCAGTGTGAAAATTAAAAATGAGTGAAAATCTTTACTTGGGTTCCCTCTCCTTTTAAATTTGGGGGTGTTCTGAAAGGGGAGCAAAGGGGGGACCCAGGTCAGGACCGCCTCGCATCCCCCTTGCTTCACTTGGCTTCCAAAGCAACCGATCAGGTGCACACCTGGCGGAGGCTGTACTGATGGAGTCTTCTCTCCCTGCCAGGTGGTACCATGCCAACCTCACCCGCCTGCAGGCGGAACACATGCTGATGAGGGTCCCGCGAGATGGAGCCTTCCTGGTGCGCAAGCGCGGCGAGCCGAACTCCTACGCCATCTCCTTCCGGTGAGTCTCTCCTCCGTCCGCCGGGTGCAGCGAGGGGGGGGGCACACACCCAGAAACCCACAGGAGAAAGTGTGCGCATGTGTGTCTCTACGTGGGCATGGTGTTAACGTTTTGGGTCTGGGAGCTACTGAGGCTAAAAAGTGTTGGGGAAAGAAGTACTGTACTGTGAAATAAGCTTGATTATCTCCTGGCTTTGAAGATTGCGTTTACTCTTTAAAAAATAAATAAATGATATTTCCGAGCACAATTCAAAGTGTTGGTGCTGACCTTTAAAGCCCTAAACGGCCTCGGTCCAGTATCCCTGAAGGAGCATCTCCACCCCCATCTTTCTGCCCGGACGCTGAGGTCCAGTACCGATGGCCTTCTGATGATTCCCTCATTGCAAGAAGCAAAGCTAGAGGGAACCAGGCAGAGGGCCTTCTCAGTGGTGGCGCCCACCCTGTGGAACGCCCTCCCAGCAGATGTCAAAGAGATAAACAACTACCTGACATTCAGAAGACATCTGAAGGCAGCCCTGTTCAGGAAAGTTTTTAATGTGTGATATTTTAGTGTATTTTAGGTTTCTATGGAAGCCGCCCAGAGTGGCTGGGGAAATGCAGCCAGATGGGCGGGGTACAAATAAATTATTATTATTATTATTATTATTATTATTATTATTATTATTATTATTATTA
>JAXCMG010000020.1:33514231-33554735 GCA_034642415.1 Podarcis siculus | reverse complement strand
ATGCAGGTTTTGGTGTCCTCGGGTGTCTTCCCGTGTAAAAGTTGGGGTGTCTAGGCGACGTTTCGACGAGGTCTCACTCGTCATCTTCAGGCTGGTGCTTTCGGCTTCTTGTTACTGGAACAGAGCAGGATCTCAGTGTTTGAGTTCCTATAAATACTGTTGAGGAGGTGTATAGCCTCCAATGTTCTGGGCAGAGAGGAAGTTCCCAGGCTAGTGTGCCTTTTCTTCTTTTGTTCCTTAATTGCTTGAGGGATATCTTGAGTGATTTCTTGAGTGATATCCTGAGTACCACTTAGGTGGGTCATTAGGTGTGGATTAGTTGCTAAAGCCTTTGTGTCTTGACCTCTTGAACTTTGTGAAGAGTTTTTCTGAGAAGATGGCTGTACTGCTTTGTTGTGCTCTGGCTTGGCTTCGTGTATAGGGGCGAGCTGTGGTTTTGTGGCCTGTGCCAGCCAGATCTGTGTAGGGATTGCAGGGGGGTGCAGCATCCGGAGGTGCCATCGTGGTTTGGCTACTGGATGGTGTCTGTAATTTATCTGTGGAGAGGGTCTGGGTTTGGGTCTGGTGTGGTTGATTGGTGATGGCGTTCTGTGTGCCTCTGGATCTGGTGTCAGTTTTTGTGGGGAGGGCTAATTTCCAGATGTCTGGCAAGCGGGATGACTTTTACACGGGAAGACACCCGAGGACACCAAAACCTGCATTCCTGTACCCGTGAAAATCTACGAAAGCATATATATATATATATATATCTTAATTTTTTTATTTCATGCCCCTCTTATTTTCTTCAGCTGTCACCCCAAAACATGAGGAATATTCAGGGCGGGCAGGAGGGGTAGTGTGCCCAATTTCCCGAGTTTTCTTTCCATGCAGCAACTGGGGTTTTCTCTGGTAGGACACCCCTGGGAGAAGTTCTCCATGCCCGGCTGTCAGGTGCCTTCAAGGCAAAGAGGCTCCCTTCTGCCTGACTGCCCTGATGGAAATTTCTGGGGCTTTTGGTGACTTCTCAATGGGAGGGGGGGGAGCCAAGGCAGCTGCCAGCCGGGAGCAGAGAGGAGTTGGACGAGAAAACTGTTTGGGTCCTATTCCAACTCCACAATTCTGTGATTCAGTGCTGGCTGTGACATTGGGCCTCCTCTTACTTGCAGGAGTTGGACTACGGAGCTCTGTACGAGGTGCGGACCCCTCACTTCTACGTAGAAGCCAACAAGATGCCCACAGCCCGGGTAAGTGAGCAGGAAAGGCCCCTGGGATGCTCTCGGCTCTTGGCTTGTTTCTAATTCTGAAGATCTCCATGTCCCTCCTTTGCATCCTCACAACCAGAAACAAATTTGGGGACTTCCCTGGCTTTTTTTCTGGCCCACGTAGGACCAGTCTGGATAGTTGGCCTTGGTGAAGGCTTGACGTTTTCATCCCCAAAAAAGTTTTTGATTTGAGTTTCTACTGAAATGAGGCTGCATTTTAATGTTGTGCTTTAATCTTGTTTTTAAGTTGTATTTTAATCAACTTTTTATACCTGGTGTTAGCCGCCCTGAGCCCGGTCTTGGCTGGGGAGGGCGGGGTATAAATAAAAATATTATTATCATTATTATTATTATTATTATTATTATTATTATTAATCCAGCCATCCTAGCAGTTCGAGAGCACGTCAAAGTGCAAGTAGATAAATAGGTACCACTCCGGCGGGAAGGTAAACGGTGTTTCCGTGCACTGCTCTGGTTCGCCAGAAGCGGCTTAGTCATGCTGGCCACATGACCCGGAAGCTGTACGCCGGGTCCCTTGGCCAATAAAGCAAGATGAGCGCCGCAACCCCAGAGTCGGCCACGACTGGACCTAATGGTCAGGGGTCCCCTTTACCTTTACCTTTACTATACATACACACATTACTTTACATTTACATTTACTCCTAAGAGTTGATTTCCCTCCTTCCTCCTCCTGGCTTTTTTATGTCGTCTCTTAAGTTTTTTGCATTGTCTATATCGATTTTGTATATTGTTGTTCTTCTTTCAACTTTATCCGTACAGTGTCTATACACAAATAAATCTTTCTGTATATACACGTCTTGTTGTTTGTGTATATTCATTTACAAATACAATTAGATACCTTGATTGTATTTTACATTTTAATTCCTGTTGTCATTTAACATCCAATCAAGTTTCTTTTAATTTCCCATCATGAGGTTTATTTCCATTCTACTGATTCCACTATTTCGCCTCACCCCTCTCTTGTCTGCCTCTTAGTGCACAGTGAAGGCCTTGTATGACTACAAAGCCCAGCGGGAAGACGAGCTTTCATTCTGCAAACAAGCCATTATTCACAACGTTGACAAGCAAGATGGAGGATGGTGAGTCCTGGAGTTCAGGGCTTTTTTTTCTAGAAAACGCAGTACTGGAACTTTTGCTGATGACCCTCAAAGTCCCTTCCAACTCTACAATTCTATGATTTTATGCTGCTCCCTCATTCCCGGCTGGGGGTTCCCATCATGGAATCTCCTCCAGCCTCGTGTAAAAGGCGGCAGGGACAGGAGAGAGAAATCTCCCCTTTCCTGTCTCCCCTGCTTTTTCTGGCACACTTTTTCTGCATGGTGTTGACAAGACGGGTGTGTGTCTCTCTCTCTGTGTGTGTGAGTGTGATGGTGTCTTTCTTAACCGCTCTCTTTCTGTTTCCCCATCTCCCCGGCTCTCCCCTCGCCATAGCATGCGGTGCCGGCCCCCCAATGCCCCCCAAGTCAGTCTGCTTGCCTTGTTCCTGTTACCCTCTCTAGGTGGCGAGGAGACTACGGCGGCAAGAAGCAACTCTGGTTCCCTGCCAACTACGTGGAGGAGATCATGAACACCTCTGTGCCGGAGCAGGATGAAGCCGTGAGTTCGGACCCCTCTGAGTGAACCCTTTCTCTGCTGCCATTTATGACGCCCTCCCACTGGTACTGACAGGGAGGCGCCTCTGGTTCCTTCCTTCCTTCCTTGCCTCCTTCCTTCCTTCCTTCCTTCCTTCCTTCTTTCCTCCCTCCCCCCCTCCCTCCCTCCCTTCCTTCCTTCCTTCCTTCCTTCCTTCCTTCCTTCCTTCTTTCTTTCTTTCTCTCCTTTCCTTCCTTCCTCCTTCTCTCCCTCCCTTCCTCCCTCCCTCCTTCCCTCCCTTCCTTCCTTCCTTTCTTTCTTCCATCCTTCCTTCCTTCCTTCCTCCTTCTCTCGCTCCCTTCCTTCCTCCCTCCTTCCCTTCCTTCCTTCCTTCCTTCCTTCCTTCCTTCTGAGCTCCCCCAGTTCCTATCTGAACACCCAGCTCCCCAGTGTCAGCCCCGCTCCCAGATTATTATTATTATTATTTCAGTTTATACCCCACCCTATACGTGGAGGTCTCAGGGCGGTTCAGAAACAAGACCACAACATATAAAATCAAGCTAAAAACAATAACCCAATAAAAAAACCCAAAAGATCCACATTCTAAAAGGGTATAGGATGTCAAACAGATCAACAAAGGCCTGGTTAAAAAGGAACGTTTTGCCTGGTGCCTAAAGATGTATAATGAAGGCAGCAGGCAAACTTCCCTGGGGAGAGCATTCCACAGACAGGGAGCCACTGCAGAGAAGGCCCCGTTCTCGTGTTGCCACCCTCTTGACCTCTCAAGGAGGAGGCACATGAAGGAGGGCCTCAGAAGATGATCTCAGGGTCCGGGCAGGTTCATATGGAAAGAGGCAGTTCTTGAGGTATTGCGGTCCTGAGCCATTTTAAGCCTTTATAGGCCAAAACCAGCACTTTGAATTGAGCCCGGAAACTAATTGGTAGCCAGTGCAGTTGGACCAGGATCGGTGTAATGAAGCCACTTGAGTTCTATAGGGGGCACCCCAGCCATCCCTGCATCTCATTGCTGGGAGGGGGCCACTTGAATGGGGAGAACCCCACATGGCGGTAAATTGTGCCATTTTAGGGGATGAAACCTAATTTTTGCAAATTTCTTCAGCTGGGGGGGGGTCTTAAAAATATGTTTCTGCAATTTTACGCATGTTTTATTTAGCAAGCAAAACTAAATTACATTAACTTAACCAAAATATCTTTTGAATTCCCAGGCCATGTTGCAACTTTTTAGCACCCCTTATTTGGGGAATATGAAAGCTGGGAAGATTTGACACACCTTAAAATTGCGACTGGTTTTGCGGAGTATGAGACGTATCAACGGCTCCTAGCCCCCTGTTTAAAATGCAAGGCTAATGAGTTTCTTAATCCACTGTTACGCTGCTAGAATCTGCAGCTAGAGCTTTGATCCATTGAACTGAAGGATCAATTGAAGTCTGCAGCCTGTGTTTGTACAATGCCCATTGATTGTGGGGACGGGTGGTTAAAAGTGAAATGAATGTGGTTCATTTATGTGTTACATTTGTGTCTGGGGAGCGTAGCAAGAGAAAGGTAGGGATTGAGACCTCGAGGTATCGCAGACCCCCTGTCTTTTGTTGGTTAACTGCCACCCCTTTAAAAACAAAACAAATAAATGAAATCCTGATTTCTCCCCTCTCTCTTTTTCTCTTGTTCAGTCCGTGGAGAACAGCCCTCTGGGCAACTTCCTGAAAGGTTTCGTTGATGTCCCCTCCTGCCATGTAGGTAAGTGTCTGAAGAAGCAGGTGCTGGAAAAAGGAGGGGTTATCAATGCACCCCCTCCTTGGGGGAGAAGGACTGAGTTCGAATCCAAACAGGACAGTATCCTGGAATACAACATTCCCTGGGCGTAAATTCCTAGCTCTACTTTTTTGTGGTGGCGCTGTGGGTTAAACCACTGAGCCTCCTGGGCTTGCCGATCAGAAGGTCGGTGATTCGAATCCCCGCAACGGGGTGAGCTCCCGTTGTGCAGTCCCAGCTCCTGCCAACCTAGCAGTTTGAAAGCACACCAGCGCAAGTAGATAAATAGGTACCGCTGCAGCGGGAAGGTAAACAGCGTTTCTGTGCACTCTGCTTTCTGTCACGGTGTTCCATTGTGCCAGAAGCGGTTTAGTCCTGCCGGCCACATGACCTGGAAAGCTATCTGTGGACAAATGCCGGCTCCCTCAGCCTGAAAGCGAGATGAGCGCCGCAACCCCATAGTCGCCTTTGACTGGACGTAACCGTCCAGGAGGGGGACGCGGGTGGCGCTGTGGGTTAAACCACACAGCCTAGGACTTGCCGATCAGAAGGTCGGCGGTTCAAATCCCCGCGACGGGGTGAGCTCCCGTTGCTCGGTCCCTGCTCCTGCCAACCTAGCAGTTCAAAAGCACATCAAAGTGCAAGTAGATAAATAGGTACCGCTCCGGCGGGAAGGTAAACGGCGTTTCCGTGTGCTGCTCTGGTTCACCAGAAGCGGCTTAGTCATGCTGACCACATGACCCGGAAGCTGTACGCCGGCTCCCTCGGCCAATAAAGCGAGATGAGCGCCGCAACCCCAGAGTCAGCCACGACTGGGCCTAATGCTCAGGGGTCCCTTTACCTTTACCTTTTAACTGTCCAGGGGTCCTTTACCTTAACCTTTTACCTGTACTTTATAAAATTTGCTTCCCCCTTGATTTTAGAAAACCTCAAAGTGGTTTGCCAAAGGAATAAGGCCCTGAGGTTATTAGTGAAGGGAATTTAAACATGCAAAAGGATTGCTTGAAAAATTAATCTGCTAGGAGCAGATGAGGGCAAAACACCCGGCCCTCGCTCCCAGTTGCGCTTGGAAGCTGCCATTTGGAGACCCTGAAGCAAATGTGGAGGACATGAGCATAGCTGTCAACGTTTCCCTTTTTTTAAGGGAAATTCCCTTATTCCGAATAGGATTCCTCGCAAGAAAAGGGAAAAGTTGATAGCTATGGACACGAGGCAGGAGTTGGTAATGCTGGTGAACTGTGCAAAAGCAAGCTGCCAGCTAGCTCTGGCAAGGCTCTTTTTATTAGCACAATATGCAAAACCAGGCAGATACATTTTGGGCCGTGACCTTTACACATCTTCCAATCTTGAGATCGAGGGGTGGTAGGTACAAGGTTATTTTGGCACCTGTTTCCACCGTGTCATTTTCTCCTTGCACAATGTATGACGAAGGAGACAAAGGTCTCAGAGACAAAGGTCACAGACAGGACACCGCAGACCACTAAGAGAGCAAAAGTTAGATAGGGGGCACGATGTTCAGAAAGCTGTGGCTTTGCCTTTTGGGGGGGGAGTGTGCTCTGCACCCCAAGGTCACACATGCAGACAGCTGAGGCTGCCCGCAGGCAGGAATGTGCTCCACAACCCAGCGATCATTCATACAGGTTGGGTCGTTCGGCTTCCACCATCTCCCCAGGATGAGCCCGACTTTGCCCATTCTCAACGGCAAGCCAAATTGGCTGCGTTCACTCGGAAACTGGAAGGTGCACCAGTCAAACTGAACTGGGACTGGGGAGACTCAGTGTTGCGAGACTCTGGGAGGAAGTGCCAATCACCTCTCTCTCGTCCAGGTCGTTTTTATTAACAAAAGAACTTTAATACAGCGTTTTGTAAGAACCAATCAGATTTCCTCTGAGCATTTCAAAAATTCACCACGTGGGACAAAGTCAGATCAGAGTAATCCTTTTAAATACAAAGAACTAATTTCCTACTTGAGCATGCATACATGGTTAAGCTAAAATAAACAGGAACCAAGGAGGAATGCATTTAGTACCCCTGGAGGTCATAAACCCATAGAAAGAAAGACAGGCATTTACCATCTCCGTGTAAACTCTGTTCCTGGCCCTTAAGATCTATCTAACGATTAACAAAAGCTACATCAAAACTACCTCCTTATCTTATGTACTGAGGATGCCTGGTGAAGCAACTGGTCTGTGTTTTGGAATGCTTATAGGTGCCTGTCAGGTGTAGAGAAAATGGGGCAGAGAAGCAGAGGCTTGTGGGATTGAATCAGAACTCATGTCAAATGACCCAAGCCCAGCCAAAGCAATGCTTTCATCACTGACACAATGGCTTGCTTCATTTTTCATAATTCCTCATAGCAATCCCACCTGACCCCCACACTCGGTAGGAACGTTACAGGAAATCGTGGTGGGGTTTCCACCCATCGGGGGCGGTGAAGAGGGAGGAGGCAGCATCTTCTTCAGTGGCTGGCTTCCACAGAATCGTGGAATTGCAGAGTTGGAAAGGGACCACCTGGTCCAAGCCCCCTGCAGCGGGAGAGCAGGAACTGTCGCTTGCCCTGCGTGCTCCTCCGCGGAGCATTCCTGCGTTGAGAGCCTCTTCCAGTAAAGCCAACCCCTCTGATGTCCTTGTAGTTATCTCCAAAGACGGGAGGAGCTCCAAACCATTTGTCTTCACCATCCATTCCCAGCAGATGACCCACCCATCCCAGTCGCTGGACGTGGCGACAGACACGCAGGAGGAGCTCAACGACTGGGTGGCCAAGATCCGGGAGGCCACGCAGAATGCAGATGCCAGGGTGAGTCTTCCAGGAACTTGTTTTCCTCTTCCCTCCCCAACGCTTTTTCCTTTTGGGCCATGGCTTTGAAAGCCGGAAGACATTGTAAGCCTGGCGGGGGTTGGTTTTTGCTGATCCACAAGCCACTCTGGAAACCTTTCCAGAGTGAGTAATAATAATAATAATAATAATAATAATAATAATAATAATAATAATAATTTATTATTTCTACCCCGCCCATTTGGCCACTCTGGGTGGCTTCCAACAGAAGGTTAAAAATACATTAAAACATCAGCCATTAAAAACTTCCCTAATCAGGGCTAAGTGATTGCAATGAGTGAACAGTTCCCAGATTCTTGTGTTGGGGCCTTAACAACAACAACAACAACATAATATTATTATTTATACCCTGCCCATCTGGCTGGGCTTCCCCAGCTACTCTGAATGGCTTCCAACAAAATATTAAAACACAAAAACCCCAAACATTAAAAACTTCCCTATGCAGGGCTGCCTTCAGATGTCTTCTAAAAGTCAGATAGTTGTTTATTTCCTTGACATCTGGTGGGAGGGTGTTCCACAGGGCGGGCGCCACCACTGAGAAGGCCCTCTGCCTGGTTCCCTGTAATACCACTTTTTGCAGTGAACAACAACAAAAAATTCTTTTAGCAGGTGCCAAAAATTGTGCCGCAAAGGTGCATGCCTGATATCAACAGGTTTCAAAGTGTCGGTGCTGCCCCACAAATGCGGAATAGGTGTTTTGTGACATTTATAACAGTGCCAGTTCCGCCAAACATTATAGATCAGTTGTGCTCACTCTATTTCACAAAAGTAATTATTCTTAATTACTTCTTATAAGCTGTTTCCTTTATGAATAATTATTAAGATTTTTCTAATTATAACTTAAATACCCACAAAAATAAGGAGGCCAGATACAGGATAAAGGAAGTCTTTTATTTGGTTGTTTGTATTGTTGTATGTTATGCTTATTGTATTTCTGTATTGGGGGGGTGGGGGGGTTATGTTATGTTGTAAATAAAATTTTCAATATTTATTTATTTTTTAAAAAAGTAATTATTCATATAGATGGATCAAAACGAACAGATGCTCCGTGGAGTTTCCTCTGACCTTTTCTGCCCTTTATGTATCCTGTGCAGATGCAGGAGGGGAAGATCATGGAGCGGAGGAAGAAGATTGCCCTCGAGCTCTCCGAACTGGTCGTTTACTGCCGCCCGGTGCCTTTTGACGAAGAGAGTGAGTCCTCTCCGTCTCCCATCCAGTCCCACGTGGAAGAGCAAAGAGGGGGCAGACAGGCCCCGGGGGAACCTCTTGACCCATCAAACTCCTGTCTCTGGGTACCTGCTTCCTTCCCTGCCTGGTGCTGGGATGCCCATCAAGACCATATTGGCCTTTGAGCCAAGAGTAGTCCAACAGGTGCCCAAAATTGGCTTGAAACATTTTCTTCAACTCATGATATATCATTTCCGATTTTTTAAAAATTTCTCTACATTCCCACCACAAATGATAAAAACATCCCTTCTTTTTCTTTGCATTTCCAGCATACATTTGACCCAGTTTTATACATTCTTGCAATCTGTATTGGTGTTATATACCATCAATACATCATTTTCATATACTGTATTTTTCGCTCTATAAGACGCACTTTCCCCTCCTAAAAAGTAAGGGGAAATGTGTGTGCATCTTATGGAGCGAATGCAGGCGGGAGGCTCTGCTCAGCGCTCCCTTTAAAGAGCTGTGTGGAGCATGTGTGCGGCTCTTTGGGGCTTTTCCCCGAGGAGGGAGAAGGGCTGCCTTTAAAGCCCTAAACGGTGTTGGTGCTGACCTTTAAAGCCCTAAACAGCCTCGGTCCAGTATACCTGAAGGAACATCTCCACCTCTGTCATTTAGCCCGGACATTGAGGTCCAGCTCCGAGGGCCTTCTGGCGGTTCCCTTGCTGTGAGAAGCCAAGTTACAGGGAACCAGGCAGAGGGGCTTCTCAGTAGTGGCACCCGCCCTGTGGAACGCCCTCCCACCAGATGTCAAGGAAATAAACAACTACCTGACATTTAGGAAACATCTGAAGGCAGCCCTGTTTAGGGAAACTTTTAATATTTAATAAGTTATTGTATTTTAGTGTTTTGTTGGAAGCTGCCAGAGTGGCTGGGGAATCTCAGCCAGATGGGCGGGATATAAATAATAAATTATTATTATTATTAGCCATGTGCAGCCTCTCCCGGGCAGGGGATGAAGGCTCCCAATGCCTGGGAGAGGCTTCGCGCGGCTATTCCATAAGCCAGGACAGCCAGTGGGATCGCTGCGCAGAGATCCCGCTTGCTGTTCTGGCTTCTGGGATTCAGAATTTATTTTTTTTCTTGTTTTCTAAAAACTAGGTGCGTCTTATGGTCTGGTGCGTCTTATAGGGCGAAAAATACTGTAGTTTTCTTTCAAAAGAGAATGTTTCCCAAACCCCGCTTGGACGGAGGAATCTGCTCTCTCTTTCCAGAGATTGGCACGGAGAAAGCCTGTTACAGGGACATGTCTTCCTTCCCGGAGACCAAGGCGGAGAAGTATGCCAACCGTGGGAAGGGCAAGAAGTTCCTTCAGTACAACCGCCGGCAGCTAAGTCGCATCTACCCCAAAGGGCAGCGCTTGGACTCCTCCAACTATGACCCGCTGCCCATGTGGATCTGCGGGAGCCAGCTGGTGGCCCTCAACTTCCAGACCCCCGGTAGGTCAGCCCCCCTTCTTTACAGCAGCTGCGATCAGTGGCTGATCTCTCTCTTTTTTCCTTTTTCCTTTCATTGCAAGATTTATTGACATTTAGAAAAACAACAATTGCCAAGCACCAGAAAGAAGAGGAATATCAAGAAGATTGGAAGAAATTTAAGGACTGTTTGTATAAATATTGTAATGTAAATAATTAGAAGTCACTTGAAAGTACCAAACAGGCCCAGGAATAAACTGGGATTTAATTAAATAAATGGGACCTAGAACACTAAGAAAAGTGAATAAGATAGATAATAAATGGAAACATTTTGTCTAAGAATGATATTGGAAAGCTGTTACATGCAGATACAATGAAATTCAGAAGGGAGGGATTTGAAGAAGTCAATCAACAATGTAAACAAAATTGGTTCTTTAAAGGATATGGGATTAAGAATACTTATTGTTGTGGTCTTGGTTCAGTTTTTTTAGTATTGTATTTTTTTTCTATGGTATTTTTTTTCCTTTTTTTGTTATGTTATATTTGTTATAATTGTGAAAAACTCAATAATTTTTTTTGAAAAAAACAAAACAATTGCCAAGCACAAAGCGTTGTCTTCCAGGAAAAATGCACGTACGGATGTTAAGTGTGCTGTCATCCACACAGCATCAAAACTTGGAAGCTCTTAACGCTTAACGTTATAGGCAATTGTTAAGCGTGTAAGGACAAAAGAAGTAATTATAGTTTTGTTTTTAAGACGACCCCCAAATTTTATTTTTATTTTTATTTTATTTTTAATAACACCTTTATTGATTTAAAATACAATCATACAATAAAGGTAAGTACAACAGAGCTAAGCACAATAAAAAAAGAAGAAAGAAAGAAAAAGAAGGACAAAAAAGAGTTTAACAGTAGCAAGAAGATGTCAATTAAAAAATAAAAACCAAATATTTATACAACATCAAATCAAATCGAAAAGTATACGGAGAATGGAAATTATATAATATGAAATATATGAAATCACATAAAGAGAAAACTTATGAATCTCTGAAAGTCACAAAAATTCTTAATGGATTCTCTTGAAAACATAAAGCCAAATAAACATAAGTCTCTGAAAGTCTTTGAAGACTATACAAGTCTCTGAAAGAAGCAATGGGTCATATTCTTATCTGGTGAAAACGGACTGTAAAGCTTAGTTTATGGCGTCCAACACTGCTGAAGTAGTTCGCAAACAGACGTTGTGAACAGTGATCCCGGATATATCCACTGTTCCATGGAATTCTTCAGCAGAGCAGAAGGATACAGAAATGCTTCATAAACTCATCTATATGGGGAATGGGAAAGTAGAACAACAATTGCTATGCAGCAGTGGTCATAAAGTTATGTAGAGTCATACCTCGGGTGGAAGTAGCTTCAAGTTAAGTATTATCAGGTTGCGCTCTGCGGCAACCCGGAAGTAACGGAGCACGTTACTTCCGGGTTTCGCCGCATGCGCAGAAGTGGCGAAACGCGACCCGCACACGCGCAGACGCACAGTCGCGTGTTACGTTGGCTTCAGGATGCGAACGGGGCTCCGGAACGGATCCCGTTCGTATCCAGAGGTACCACTGTAGTCACTGCCTACTGACCATTGTTTGCAACACAGGGGTTAAATTGTTCTCTCTGCTTCCAGACAAGCCTATGCAGCTGAACCAGTCGCTCTTCATGCTGGGGGGCCGCAGCGGGTATGTGCTGCAGCCGGACATCATGCGAGACGAGCTGTTTGACCCCTTCGACAAGAGCAGCCTGAAGCACGTGGAGCCAATCACCGTTCAGCTGCAGGCAAGTGAGAAGAGGAGGAGGAGGAGGAGGAGGGGGAGACGGGTGGTCCAGCTCCAGCTCCCGTCCGGTGCTTTTTGGTGGGGGAAACTGTGCCTTTCCTTTTCCTTTGTTTTTGGGGGACAGGAGGCTGGCGGGTGTGGAGGACTCCCTGGTCCTGAATGGGGTAACTGTGCCCCTGAAGGACCAGGTGCGCAGCCTGGGAGACATTTTGGGCGCACAGCTGTCCATGGAGCCACAGGTCAATTCTGTGTCCAGGGCAGCTGTTTACCAGCTCCATCTGGTACGCAGGATGAGACCCTCCCTGCCCGCAGACTGTCTTGCCAGAGTGGTGCATGCTCTGGTTATCTCCTACTTGAACTACAGCAATGCGCTCTACGTGGGGCTACCTTTGAAGGTGACCCGGAAACTACAACTAATCCAGAATGCGGCAGCTAGACTGGTGACTGGGAGCGGCCGCCGGGACCACATAACACCGGTCCTGAAAGGCCTTTATTGGCTCCCAGTACGTTTCCGAGCACAATTCAAAGTGTTGGTGATGACCTTGAAAGCCCTAAACGGCCTCGGTCCAGTATATCTGAAAGAGCATCTCCACCCCCATCATTCTGCCTGGACACTGAGGTCCAGCTCTGAGGGCCTTCTGGTGGTTCCCTCATTGCGAGAAGCCAAGTTACAGGGAACCAGGCAGAGGGCCTTCTCGGTGGTGGCACCTGCCCTGTGGAACGCCCTCCCTCCAGATGTCAAAGAGAAGAACAACTACCAGACTTTTAGAGGACATCTGAAGGCAGCCCTCTTTAGGGAAGCTTTTAATGTTTGATGCATTCCTGTATTTTAATATTGTGTTGGAAGCCGCCCAGAGTGGCTGGGGAAACCCAACCAGATGGGCGGGGTATAAATAACAAATTATTATTATTAATATTATTAATATTATTTGCATTTGCTTCTGAATGCCACTAGCTGGCAACCGCAGGAGGGGAGAGTGCGGCTCTCGCACTCGGGTCCAGCTCGCGGGTTTCAGGTTGGCCAATGTGAGAACAGGATGCTGGGCTAGACGAGCCCCTTTGGCCCGATGCAGTGGGCCCCTCTTACGTTCTGACACCTTACCCTTTCCACCTAGCTCAATGCCCCCCTTCTCCTCCCCACAGATCCTGGGGGCCCGGCACCTCCCCAAGAACGGACGCAGCATCGTTTGCCCCTTTGTGGAGGTGGAGGTCTGTGGCTCCGAGTTCGACAACAGCAAAAACAAGACGGACGTCGTAGGTGAGACAGACAGACGAGACAGACAGATTACTGGCCTTTCTCTTCCCGCAAAGCAAAACTAGAGCTCCAGGCCAGATCGCTCTCATGACAGGGGGCTTCCCCCCTCCCACCTGATCATAGCATGTGTATCTTCTGAGTCATTTCCTACAGTCTTGTGGCTTTGCATAGTTCCTAGTTCCCCAGAGGTGGGGTCAACAATTTGTGTTCGTGACAGTTTGAATGACTCATCCATTTAAAGTTATAGCAAAATCAGGTTAAAAACCTCCAAGCCTGCTACCTTCCAGTGGAGTTTGTTCCCCTGTCAAACGGCTCTTGCCATCAGACAGTTCTCCCTCATGTTGAGTCGGAATCTTCTTTCTTGTAACTTGAAGCCATGGGTTCGAGTCCTGCCCTCCGGAGCAGGAGAAAACATGCTTGCTCCATTTTCCATGTGACATCCCATCATATATAACGACCAGGACTAGCCACCTGAGAAACAGTTTGTACGCAAATGCAATTCTGGTTCTAAACGCAGCATAAGGAGTCTCTGTAGTATATTATTGTATTTTAAAATGGGGTTTCAGCGTTTTTAGGGGGTTTTGAATGTTTTATGTAGTTTTTCAATTTCATTGTTCTGTATGGGACAATGACAATAAAGATATTGTATATTGTATATCGTATATATTGGAAGATGGCTATCCATGTCTTGTCTCAGTCTCCTCTTTTCCAGACTAAACATACCCAGTTCCTTCAACCGTTCCTCATAAGGCTTGGCTTCTAGACCCTCTATCGTCTTGGCCGCCCTCCTCTGCACACCTTCCAGCTTGTCAATATCCTCTTTACATTGTGTTGCCCGGAATTGGACACAGGACTCCAGGTGGAGTTCAGGGGTCTTGGCTTACTCCCAATCTCCTTGTTTCATTTTGATTTTCTCCTCCTCTGCTCCCAGCTGACAACGGCCTCAATGCGGTTTGGCTCCTCAAGCAGTTTGTCTTTGACATCAACAACCCCGAGTTTGCCTTTCTGCGCTTTGTGGTCTACGAGGAGGACATGTTCAGTGACCCAAACTTCTTGGCTCAAGCCACCTTCCCTGTCAAGGGCCTCAAAACAGGTATGGGCTGGATCTCTGACACACACACACACACACACACACACACACACACACACACACCGCTTCCTTTCCCACACTGATTCATGGCTCTCTCTCCCCATGATCCAACAGGGCACATTCTCCTTTAAAAAAAAAATTACTACATTTTCAGTTTTTGTAATCACAATATCCATACATACATCAAACTCAAACCTCACTCTTACAAGAGCATCAACCTCCTCCCGCCCCTCTTCCTGACTTCCGTATATATTTACTTTAATCTTAGCATTTCTATAACCACTTTTGTTTCTATATTTCTCCTTGTTAAATGTAAATCAGTTCCTTATGTTGTCATTACAAAACATTTCAACTCAAAGCTACAAACGTTTTCAGATGTTTACAATATTCTTTCATATGTAATATAAATTTGCTCCAGTCCTTTCGAAACAGTTCCGTCGCGCTGATTCCGGATCTTCCCCGTCAGCTTTGCTAACTCAGCGTATTCCACCATCTTATTCCGCCATTCTTCCAATGTTGGAATATCCTGTGATTTCTGTTTCTATTCTCTGCCCCCGTCCCACTGGCCGCGGGTGCCATGGAAATGATGGAGTGGCCCAGTGGGTCTTCCTTGGCAGTCAATATTTTTATATTAACAGTATTATTATTGTTGTTGTTGTTGTTATGAAAGAAGAAAAGGCTATGGCAGGGTTCCCCAAACTCAGGCCTCCAGCTGTTTTGGGACTACAATTCCCATCATCCCTGACCACCGATCCTGGTGATGGGAGTTGTAGTCCAAAAACAGCTGGACAACCCAAGTTTGGGAAACTCTGGGCTAAGGAGTAAACTCTGCACAAATCCAGAGAGGAGTCCCCATGACGGTTGTCAGGTGTCTTGTACGCTTCCTTCCAGCAATGCCTGCAGACCAGCTGGTGCCAAATTTATTGCTCTGCTTTCTCTTGTATTCAACTGTGGTCTCTGCCTGCAGGTTACAGGTCGGTGCCCCTCAAGAACAGCTACAGCGAGGACCTCGAACTTGCCTCCTTGCTGATCCACATTGAAATTGTCAATGCCAAGGTAAGCAAGATGCTTGCGGCATCTGATAGGCTGCTTCGCCCTCCACTGGCAGATGGGCATCTAAGGCCCCGTGCAATGAGTTGCCCATGGTTAAAAGCCAGGGTCTGTAATTCTGCATGGACCCTCTTGGCTTTGACCTTAGCATCAAAATACCGTATTTTTCGCTCTATAAGATGCACCAGACCACAAGACGTACCTAGTTTTTGGAGGAGGAAAAAAAGAAAAAAAATATTCTGAATCTCAGAAGCCAGAACAGCAAGAGGGATCGCTGCGCAGCCTGCATTCGCTCCATAAGACGCACACACATTTCCCATTACTTTTTAGGAGGGAAAAAGTGAGTCTTATAGAGCAAAAAATACGGTACTTAGAGAAAGGAGCTGCATTTACTGACAAAATGTGGTTGTGGTTCTCTTAGGGTTTCAAGCTAAAATGCATTTAAGAAGTGTCATACTTTTTCCTTGATTTTACTGTTTTATCTTTTGGGGGGTGGGTTGTGTGTAAAAAATTTATTAAATTTTCTGTTTTACAACTTAGAATGTTCATTTAACCAACCTTAAAATGTCCATGACTTCCCTTCTTCTCTTTCCATGGTTCATTTTGCATATCACAAATCCCTGCATATTTTACATAGACTAAACCATTCAGCAATCCATTATTGCATCCATCAAAACTTGTTTACGCTGCTGAATTTATCTTAATGCTGTCGACATTTTCAAGTGTACGCAATTTCCCCCCATATATTCAGTAAACATTTTCCAATCTTCTTTTAGATGTATATTCTTCTCGTTCTCTTATTCTATATGTTAGGTCCGCAAGCTGCGCATATTCCATCAGTTTATGTTGCCAGTCTTCTTTAGTGGGGACCTCGCTCGTTTTCCATTTTGGGGCTAACAGAACACGGGCCGCAGTAGTGGCATACATAAATAACTTTTTTCAGCAATCAAGTAGACACATTTTTGTCTACTTGAAGAAGCCATGGTCTGATATGAAAAATACAAATACTTAGGTTACAAAACTGTAAAAATAAACAAAAAATAAGTTTGCAAAACAATAATGACCATGTGGTACATCAACGTGTCAGTGTCCACTTATCCCCAGTGTAAATATGACATATCGGCAAAAGTCGGAAATTGCAAGATAACTATAGCATGTACACGAAAATCGATTTCAGATTTGAAATCAGCATTGAAAGAACATATAAGAACAGTTGAAAAATCTCATGCAAAAGAAAATGGGGGAAAAATTGTTCCCCAGTATACTGTGTATCCCAAGGGAATACATTTTTTTACATATCTCCAATTTGTACATAGATATACATGTCATTTTCAATGCTATGCATGTCATATTCAGTGCTATATAAGTCACTTACATTTATACTCATATTGTACTACTTTGGCTATGTGTTTAATAAAATATTGAATTCTTGCATTGTGAAAAACAAAGGTTATGGTGAAAAGTGAAAAACATGAATTGTAAAAAAAACCCTAGAGCTTACAGAACAAAACCAACTTCAGATATGAAATCAGCATGTCGAAATTAGGTTGGAACAACTGCAGGTGTCAATGCAACAAAAAGATATCCAGGATCTTTCCAAACAGAAGGGTGAAAATGCCATGCTTTATTTACTTGATTCCCCCCCCCCCCCCACACACAGGGCATCTCCATGATGCCATCACATCATTGTCCTCTTTCATTTTCCCATGAACCTTCTCTCTCTTTTAGACCATAGAAGATCTAACTTTTTTAGAAAGAATGGGGATGTTTGCTACAGCTGTAGATTGCCTTAGTGCTGCCCTTCCTTGTTTTCTAAGAGGCACACTTTTGACATGATCATTGTGGAATAAGGCAGGTGAAAATATCGCCCCTGTATACCTTCCTGGTTGGTGTCATCTTATCAGCATTTATGCTTTTTCTCTATCCATCTATCCAGCCATCTGTCTTTTAATGAACACCATAACGGTTCTTTGCCTACATTTCTAAAAGAAGGACACTGACAAACTGGAACGTGTCCAGAGGAGGGCAACCAAAATGGTCAAAGGCCTGGAAACGATGCCTTATGAGGAACGGCTAAGGGAGCTGGGCATGTTTAGCCTGGAGAAGAGGAGGTTAAGGGGTGATATGATAGCCATGTTCAAATATATAAAAGGATGTCACATAGAGGAGGGAGAAAGGTTGTTTTCTGCTGCTCCAGAGAAGCGGACACAGAGCAGTGGATCCAAACTGAAGGAAAGAAGATTCCACCTAAACATTAGGAAGAACTTCCTGACAGTAAGAGCTGTTCGACAGTGGAATTTGCTGCCAAGGAGTGTGGTGGAGTCTCCTTCTTTGGAGGTCTTTAAGCAGAGGCTTGACAACCATATGTCAGGAGTGCTCTGATGGTGTTTCCTGCTTGGCAGGGGGTTGGACCCGATGGCCCTTGTGGTCTCTTCCAACTCTATGATTCTATGATCTTAAAATTTAGTTTGAAAGCACTTAAATGAAAGAGTGTTGTAGAGCTAATTAAAAATTGATTTAATGTAACGGGGGGACAAAAAATTTTTGTTCCCCAGTGTAATAGTCCAACCCCCCCCCTGCGATAAATGCAATCTGGTGCCTTGGAAGCTGCAAGGCAAGGCAGTCGCCTCCCTCTGGGGCTCAGGGCTTTGCCACCCACAGCAGTTCCTCTGTGTGTTGCAGGAAGAAGACGACGAGAACCTCTACTCCTCCATCCAGCAGTTGCGGGACCGCACCAACGAACTCTCCAACCAGGTGTCTGGCTTTGAGCACAGCAACAACGGCGACTCTCGCTACCAGCAGCGGCTGGACGAGCTGCGAGCGGCTCAGGAGCGCCTCATGGAGCTGACGGAAGTGCGCAACAGGAAGTGAGTGGGCGCCACTGGGCTCTCCCTTCCAGAGGAGTCTTGCGAGGTTCTCCCTCTCCCCTACAACCCTGCGATGAAGGCTGAGCTGAGAGTTGGTGACTGGCCCCAAGAACACGGCCCAGTGGGGATTTGAACCCAGGACTCCTGGGTCCCAATCTGGCACTCTGTAACCGCAATGCCACCTGCTCTCTTTAAGTTCTCGAGGAGAAAGCTGGCCGAAATGCATAGGTGCCGGGACAAATTGTGTTGGAAATGCAAGATGAAGGAAGGGAACTTCCTACACATGTGGTGGTCCTGTGCTAGGGTTAAGGCCTTCTGCAACATTATTTACAATGAATTAAAGAAATACTAAAATATAACTTTAGTAAAAAATCAGAGGCATTTCTATTAGGGCTGTTTGATGAAGAAATTAATAAAAAAGATGTAAATTTATTAATGTATGCCACAACGGCAGCGAGAATCCTCTTGGCTCAAAGGTGGAAGCAGCAGGAGATCCCTACTTTGGAAGATTGGAGAATAAAAATGGTAGAATTTGTGGAGCTGGCGAAGCTGACGGGGAGAATTAGGACTGGAGCAAATTTAGTTATTACTTGAAAAAAAATTGTATTCATTTAAAAACGTTTGTAGCATTAACGTGAAACATTTTGTAATGTGAAATTATGATGCTGATTCATAAATAAGAATGCAATTTTTTAAGGTGATTATAAGATAAAGAAGTGATTATAGGAATGCGAAAGATATGTTATAGGCTCTAGGGATGTCAGAAAGAGAGGGAGAAGGAAGTCAAAGCTCACTTTGAGCAAATAAGATGTTGTGAATATGTGCATTGAATTAAAATGAAATATGTAAAAACTCAATAAAAATTATGATTAAAAAAAGTTCTCGAGGAGAAGCCCCCAGGCCCACTCAGACGCCAATCATTCTCAACAACAACAATCTTTATTATGGTCCAGAGACCCAACAAATCGTTACAAAGCAATACACAGTTCATACAGCCTACCGCCAGGTTAAACAAGCATTTTGTTCAGAATATAGGGATTATTGGTTCTTGCAACCACTGATAAAAACTTTTCCACTGCTAATGTTCTAGCATTTGTCTGGTCTTCCAATAGGAACCTGACACAATGAGCCTCTGATTTTCCCAGGAAAGGTACCAGCAAGGGTAGTATCAGTTCAGCCCTGGCTTGCTCATATTTTGCACAGTGCAACAAAATATGTTTTATAGAATCGATGTCTTGAGCACACGAGCAAAGTCTGTCCTGGCAGGGAACTCCTCTCAACCTGCCACCCAACACTGCAGAAGGAAAGACGTTTAGTCTGGCTTTGGTGAAAAGCCTTCGATAGTTTGGTATTGTCAGGTTTTTAATGTAAGATGTTAATTTAAAGACATGCCCATATTGTATTCCTACGGCCAGCGGACTACAGACTGTGTGTGATCGAGATTGCAAGTCACTGTGTGTATTATCCCATAATCTTTGCTTTAACGTCTTTAGGGCGCCTTCATAACCCAGGTAATAAAGTTGGGGGGGGGGTGACAGACCAATAGAGGTAGCTTTTCTAGCCATGGTTTTCTGCCATTTGCTGGCAAATTCCTCATTGGTCAGGTGTTGGTACAAACCCTTCCCTAGATCAAACACTGAAATCCTGAGCCAATGTTTTAGGGCAGCCCACCACGCTTTAGTTGAAATTGGGCATTCACCAGCTTCTAACAGAAGTATGGAGTTGGGGACACAGTTGGGCACCTGCAGCAGAGATCGTAGAAATTTTGCCTGAAAGCCATCTAGCTTTGGCAGGTCCCCATTATCATTCTCCTTGTTTTCCCCAACGCAGGTTGATGGAGAAGAAGAAGCGAGACCGGCAGCTGGCCAACAAGCGGAACTGAAGCAAGGCCAGCGTCCCTGGCTCGCCCGTGCCGCTGGGGGGCCTGGAGGCAGCCTCTTCCTTCTCCCCACCAAGCCCCAAAATGGCCTTTCCCACCAGCCACTGCCTAGACAGTTCTCTGCTGCCCAAGTCCCAGCTGGCTGGCTTCCTGGCACTGGGGGCAGAGGCTGCGGTGGCCACAGCAAGAGCGCCCCCCAGGGGTGATGGGAAGCAGGAATCCGAGCGGACTGACCACCTGCGGGGATGGAGACCCCCCCAAGTTCCCGCAGGCCCCATTACGGACGTCGGACGTTTGCCTTGTCGAAAAGTTTGCTTGAGCTTAATTTTAACCCGTAGCGGAGGAGCTGGGCTTTTTATTACTTTTAATTTAATCATTCCACCCCCACCCCCCGCTTAATCCTGGCCACTTTATGGTCGCAGCTTGGAAGAAGTCTCTGGTGTCACTTTGCAGGACAGTTCCCACACCTAACCCCGCACATTGCAAACCTGCAGAGGCCAAAAAGCTGGGGTAGTAGGAATCCGGGACAGAGGAAATTACGGCTGGATGCAGGGCACTTGCAAAGGGAAGCTGAGAAAAATAGGTCCCGTGAGGTTGATAGTTAAGACGTCAAAGGTTACTGGGCGGGAGGATCAGTTGGTGGGGGCAGGAACAAAATGCACCCTTTCCCCCCCAGAGAGGCATATTGAGTCTGCTGTGAATACAGATGTGCCTCACAGCGAGTGCCTCTCCATCCTTAAGCACAAAGTTCTCTGACCGCAAAACCTTGCTGTCACGATGGCTGCACTCTGTCTTGGAGGCAGCGGTGCTCCTGAGTACCAGTTGCTGGAAGCCACAAGAAGGGAAGAGTACAGGTCTTGCATTCGAATCCTGCTTGCGGGTTTCAGAGAAGGGGCATCTTTCTGGCTGGCCACCGTGAGAACGGGATTGCTGGACCAGATGTGCCGTTGGCCTGATCCTGCAGGCTCTCCATACGTTTGATCCAGAATAGATCTCGTTTATTTTGAGGGGGTTTATTCCCATTTAGGGTGTGCAGGATATGGCAGCCGTGGTATATTTATTTATTTATTGCTGGGAGGGAGGAAGTTCCCTTGCTCCCGCTGCCTTTCAGTCGAGAATATCCCCCGGTGTTTCCTGTTGCAGAGAGTAAGCTCTGTCCTGCTGAATCGCTGACACCAGGAAGGGAGTTGGCCCAGGGACTGCGGCCGTCGATCGTGGCTTTGCACCATCTGGCCTTGATAGCCTGGCTGCCTTATTAGTGTCTTCAAATGGAAGTAGGGAAAGGGCCTGCAGGCGTTGGGGGGAAGCAAGCCCTGAGAAATGTCATTTGTTGGAGGAGGAACCTCTGAATTCACCACCATTTTCACTTTAGCAGTCGGCAAACTCCTGTAATTTCTGTCTTTCGCCGGGGGCTCTAATGGGAACAGCTTAGCACACCACAGGGCAAGCCATGGTAGGAACAGGCATGTGGTAGTAGACCCCCACCCTACCCCTAGCTGTCTCTTTTACATCCATACTGGCCGAGAGAGAGGGAAGCTATGGAGCACATCAGTAAATCATAGTAAAAGTACTGCTCCACATTTTTGGTGGTGGGTCGAATTGAAAACTTCCCTTCCTCTGTTCGGAAGGAGTCCCCAAACCAGAGCTTTCCAAACTTTGCATGTCGGTGGCACACTTTTTAGACATGCATCATTTTGCGAGACAGTAATTCACTTTTTTAGCAAGCCTAAACTAACCCCTTTCCAGCCCCAGGAGCAGTCCTGCGACATCTTTACCTATGTTTAGGGAAGTTTTTAATGTTTGAAGTTTTATTCTTTTTTTTAGTCCTCTGCTGGGAGCCGCCCAGAGTGGCTGGGGAGACCTGGCCGGATGGGCGGGGTATAAATAATAAAATCATATTATTATCATTACATACTGCAGCCGACACAATAACGTGTCACGGCACACCGTTTGGAAAGCTCTGGCATAAACGTTTGCATTTTGAGAATCTGTTTCAGAGGAGATGTCCAATGTCTTGCCCCTGGGCCCTTAGCAGGACGGCAAGCCAAGGCGTCACCGTTCACCTTTGTGAGTTCTTCCTTCTTTCCCAGGGAAAGAATCCCAGGGAACTGAGGCCACAAGCAAGTGACTCCCCCAAATCATTGCGGCTGATAGCAGCAGCTCCCAACTCACAGGCTTCATGGGAACGCAGAAAGCTCCTGCTGCTACTATGAGACCTGCTTGAGTGATGAGGTGGTCTTAGGAGAGGTTCTGGCAAAGTTTTATTGATGGGGAAAGTTGGCCTGTATGCAGAAATGGAAAGCTTTGCGCAGAAAGTCCAAATGTACAGGTAGCGGAACAAGTCCGAATTGGCAGAGTGAAGTTTGCGAAAAGGGCTGAAGCCACAGGGAAATCGCTGCTTCCCAAACCGGGTTGAGAGGAGTGGGACAGGTTTGCGGGAATCCTCCTGCAAACCCACTCACTCCAGTGATGTTTGTGCAGGGAAGTTGTGGCCTGTAGGGAAGAGGGAAGGTGAAGGTGGCTGTGAGGAAGCTGGCAAGGAAAGCTAAGAAGAGACCAGGAAGATCCCAAGTACCAGATTTGTTGGTGGGGTGGGTAGTTGCATTCTGCAAACGCTTGCTGTATGAGCTATCTTTGCAGCCCGTTCCTTTCCTGTGGTGTGAGGGATGTCCTGAGCTCTTTAAAAAGGGTCTGGTGAAGAGGTGGGGGCATTTTAGAACCTCCAGGACCATGCAGAAAGATGACCACGAAGCACTGATAGGGCCTGGAGCTGTGGGGTGCAAAAAAAGAAGCTCAGGCAGAAGAGCAGAATTATCTTCCTTCAGATAAGAGGGTGCCAGAGCCAAAGAGAAGCAGCTGCAAGGAACTCGGCACAAGCCACACCCCAGAATATTTTGTCACAAGCAGGCTGAAGATTCCAACTTTGGCTGTTTAAAGAGAAAACAGAACGTGCATTCCAAAGCAAGGATAAGCGTTGACATGCTGGGGAAATCTCGGCTGCTAGAAAAGGGCCGGAGGCGAAATGCAGCAAGCCAGAGACTTAATGTGACTTCACATTGCACATTTACCCTGCAGGTGTTGAGAAGGGTGGCGGTTCCATGCCTGGAATGCTTGCTCCTCCTTCCTCCCCATCCTGGCTCCTTCCTTCCATGGGCACAGATCAGAGCTATGGCAGAAGGTCCTTTAGAAGAGCATTAGGCAAATTCATGGAGGGCTATCGATGGCTGCTAGCCATGATGGTTCTGGTCTGCCTCTGCGGTCAGAGGCAGAAATGCTTCCGAAGACCAGTTTCTGCGATCTCACAGGAGGGGAGAGAGCTCTTGTGATCGAATCCTGCTCATTTGTTTGGCCACTATGAGAACAGGATGCTGTGCTAGGCGAGACCTTGGCCTGATCCAGAAGGGAAATGCTTGTGTTCTCTCATGCGGGCCACCAGAATAGCATTGCTTTAACTCCCTTCTTCACTTAGTTTGGCCAGAGAGGAGCAGGGAGAGAGATGTTGTACCACAACGACCACATTTAAAACCCTGTTGCCTCAAAGCAGGCAATAGGTTCCGCCCCCTGCAAGGGACCAAACTTGAATCCCTTTGCATAGCCCTGCCTTGAAAGCAAAGGTGTGGTGTTTCCTACTCGTGCGTAACCTCCCCTATGGAATCATAGTCCAGCCCCCTACAATGTAGGAACCTTTTGCGCAGAGAAAGGGGCTCAAAAGAGAATGGTCAGTGCTGTAAGTTTGCAAGGAGATGACTTGGGCAGCTGGCTGGCTGGGCCTCTGCAGTAGCTGCCGGTCAAGGGAACTTGGGTTAACTGCAGTACTGACCCTTTGCATGTTCACATCATCAAAAGCAGATTCTTCTGACTAATTTCAAAACCTAGTATCAGTGGTTGTCTCTTTTGTAATTTACACGGGGCTCGAGGGAGGGCGCAAGCAAGCCTCGCCTTGGCCAGAGCCATGAGTTCGAGTTTACCTACCATCCATGCCTTTGAACCTGGAGACTTCCTAGCTCTTCAGTACCACGGTTGCCGGACGGGCTGCAGACCACATGGGGCGATGGAGGAAAAGGCCTGAGGGAGCAGGTGAAGTTTCTGAGCACTACTCAGTCTCAGTGTGCAGGTAGAATCCACCTCCCAGTTAGAAGAACCCAACTCGAAGCTTCTTTTGCGGGAGGGTTGCTTACGCAGGGTGGGGAGATTCGCCCCGACCAAGAGAGGAGGGCACAACAAGCACAAGAGAGTCAGCAAATACAGCAGCACTGTTGCAAGGAGACCACGTCCCTTCCAGTGCCACTCTGGGGAGGGACCCATGTACCCTTTGTATGAAAATAAAATCTATTTAGCCAGTATTTATACAGAAAAGTGCTTTGCCTGTCTGGCTTCTTTCCTCTTCCTGTCAAGGGTGCGGTTGTGCTTTCAACTTCACAAACATCCACTTGGCTGCCAAAGCCTCAGGATTCTTGCACTGGCAAAAACACCTGGCTTCATTCGGCCCACAAATTTGTGACCATCTGACACAAGTCAGTCATTGGCTCCATCACTTGTTTCATCTATCTCATCCTCTCTCTTACACATACAGGCGACTAGCCTCCCCTTCCACAAGCTGAGGAGCCAATTTTTCTGTCCTTCCCATCAGTTCACCGATTTTGGCAGTGGCAAAGGGGTGGGGAAAGGAATGTAGAGACACAAAACATGCGTAAAGCCAAACACCCTGTTGGGGATGGTCCTTCTCAAATTGCCAGAATGATCCTTTGATGAGGATTGAAGAGGTTATAAATCCCCACAGGGGATGAGCATCAAATCTTATGCTTTCAGCCCTACACAGAATTGGGGTATGTGTAAATAAACTTCCATGCCACTGTTTTCTCCCATCTACGTCTTTTAGAACAAGGGTGGGGAACAAGGAATTGTTGGACTACAACTCCCATCACCCCTATTAGCATTCTGGCTGGTGCCAGGAACAGCTGGAGGGCCTCAGCTTCCTGATCCCTGTGTTGCATTCGTGAAACATGGGCAACACAGAAGACACTCAGCTGTGGAACATTTTCCTTGGTGACTCTTGCGTATGAGACATTTCTTGGGAAATAAAGCAAACACAGCCAAGTCAGAAAAGAAAGCTCTATTGGAGGACGTATTTTACACCACTACATACAAAAATGTCCACTTTAAGATTTTTTTAAGGCAGGGCGGGGGCAGTTAGATACAGCTGGTGATATAAGTTCTAGAAATAGAGGAAAGAAGAATGCCAACACAGATTCCAAGAATTTAAATAATGCAAGCACAATATCTGCAGCTGGTCTCCCAAACTAGGCCTCAATGAAGCGAAGGGGCTGTTACAAGGTGAACCCCGGCTATCACCAAATAAACACAAATAACTTTGATAAATTAATTTCCTGCTAATATCTTATTTCCTGCTTGTAGAAGCCCAAGCAGACACCAAAACTTATTGGATTTCTGTGTCAGACAAGCTTCTTTCCCCAGCAAGGCAATGTCCTACTGGAAAGTGCTGTAATACTTTAGAATTTCAGGTTGCAGAACAGGACATCTCAGCAGAGGTGATTTGGAAATACAAAGTAGGGAGAGTCGTTTAAAAGGGCTAGACAGGTCACACAGACGCTGTCAACATGTAAGGCACTTTGTCCTCTCCCTACCCAAAATCTTATTGCACAGTATTTTAGTAGACAGAAAATGCCAACTGTTCTGTAAAATTCACATAGAATACAGAATCCATGTGCGTTTTCCGCAAGAGAATTATTTTTTCCTTTTCTTTCAGTAGCTCAGTATACTTGGGAGAATGTCTGAAACACCAAACCCAAACTATTTAGAGATGGAAACCAAGAAGATATGTCAAAATTGGGGGTGGGATGGGGAGAGAGTGGGGTGGGGGTCATTCTAACCCAGGGGAGATGAACTGTCAAGATACCATCACGGAATTTGAGAGGGGGAAGAGGAAGCCCAAAGGATTAGGTTTCTAGGAACCATCACAGGAAATCTGGCTAACAAAGGCCAGTTTGCATAAGGAAGTATGAGTCCTTGAACAGGAGGAACAAAAACTTAACCACTTACTCTCTTAGCTCTGCACTGCTCTACAAGGAAGGCTCACGCAGGAGTTTTAATAACAGTGCTGTTGAATTCACAGTAAGGCAGGCCAGGCCATTCCCCTGGAGTCACCAGACTGCCTGGGCACCTGCTGCTCTGGGTGGGTGTATATAGCACACAGCCCTGGCTGCCACGCTTCCTTGTGAAAGTTGTAAAGGCTGAAAAAGCAGAAGGCGCGAGAGAGCCATCTCCACACACTTGGGCCATTTTCTCCCAAAACCAAAGGTATTTATCCAAAGTGCTTCTCCTGCCTAAGACACGTCAACATTGAGACGCCTCAGTTTGAAGCTTCAATTACCATCTAAAACAAATTACACAAATTTAAAAGTGCAAGTTATGTGCACAGGGCTGCCACAGATGGTGAGGACCGCACCAACAACCAAATGTGCAGAGAAGGGGCAGTCTGCTATTCCCTAGGGATTCCAGGTCAAACCCAGAACTTACTGCATAAAGAGCTTCTTGTCCAAGACATTCAATTCCCACCTCTCCCACCAAGGAGAAGGAATGATCAGAATAAGAGTACTGGATTTTTTGGAACCCAGCTGAGGTGAAACCCTGAGACAAGCCACTTCCTGGTGCACAGACCAGAGTGTCTTTGCCAAAGCCCAGCCTTGAGCTGCTGTGTTTTCCTGAGTTGTAGCCCTTACCAAAAGGAGTGTGGGAACTGAGCGGGGAGGTTGCTCCACCAATACTAGTCCCACGTTTCTGACAAGTCCAGATTTGCAGGTTTAAATCACCTGCCCTAGGCAAAGTAGTTTCACTGGTTCCATTCTCCAGAGGTGATTCTGTAAACAGCGTGAGAGACAGCGCAGTGGAAGAGCGTCGCAAGAAGCAACCCACCACTCACTTATAGAGTGCCATTTTCTTGCTTTGGTACATGTACATGTAAGCATCGCAGAAGAGGCGCTTAGCTACTCCTTCCATGTCCCGGGGCTGCTGCATGGCCAAGGTGGCTACGGGCATCTCCAGGTACTTGGCAACCTCTGGGCACAGGGTCACAGTGGGAATGTTGAAGCCGTCCTCATCACCTGCGGGAAAGAGAGGAAGATGCTAGTTTCTGTTTATGCCACTGTGCAGTGCTTAGAGTCACAAGACTCTGTTTTGCATTCCAGAGATTCCAGGCTGTTGGAAGTCTCACAGAAGACAGGAGACAGATGTGATATTACTGATTTCCTGTTCCTTTGTTTCAGTTGCTCTCTGCTTTCACAGAGAGAGCATGTAATTTTCTTTTCTGTCTGCACAGTTAGAAATAAAACCTAGCAATGTAGCTCATATTTTCTTGTCCTTCCCTGCGTGCTGGATACTCTGCGTAATGAGGAAACGTGCATGGAGCCTCATCAAAGGCTCAGGTCATTAATCATGTCGGAAGAAATTCCGAAGGACTCAACCAGAGGATGAGCTTTTCCAGCTCGGTCGTAGCGGAGATTCCGACAGAAAAGAGGGTCCTTTGGTTAGGTGAACCCCCTTGGGTGCATTTGGAACGGCCCCCTGCCTTGTGCAGCCAGGACTGGTCAACCTCTGCAACTGCACAGACACACAACTGGAATGGGTGTATCATTCGTGGGAGCACTTTGTTGATTCAGGAAGCGAGGATTTATTTGTGTCATGGACTGGTTGGGCACAGATGAATAGCGGGAGGAACCAGCTGGGGAACCCCAAGGGAAGAAGGCTCAGAGCCCAGGGAGTGGTGCTGGGGCGGTGATGAGTGGTCAGAGGGAGAAGACTGGGAGGAGGAGGTGTCAGAAGCTGAAGGGGTAATGGGGCTTAGTGAGCAGGGACAGTCTGTGACAGAAAGGAGTCCAGAATCGGAGGCAGAAGCAGGCGAGTGGGATGAGGGGGGCCAAGAGGCAGAGCTGAGTCACAGGTGTCTCTCTCCCATCCTTCTGCAACAAGCTCCCCTCCCCTAGAACCAGGAGAGGTATGAAACAGGAGGAGCATAGGCAGGCTGCATGCAGGAGCAGTCTCTGATTGCTTGGAAGAAACCCTGGAGAGGTGGGATAAGAGGGCTGCGGGGAGGCGAGGACTTTTAGTCTTGGCAACTGATTTCATGCAGTAGGACCTACAGGGCATGAGCTGCTGTGCTCATTAGGCCTGAAACTCAGCCAAGTCTGTGAAGATGATGTTTTGCTAATAAAGAGTTAACTCCAGCTTCGAACTGTGTGACTTACTGGCCATCTCTGTTCCAAACCTAACTCTTCCTACTGTGTTCTATGCTCACAGAACTGCTTTTGTGTAGCTACTCAATTTTGACATTATAATGCAGATACAGGGAACTTGTGGGCCTCCAGCTGTTGCTAGGCTCCAGCTCCCATCATCCCTAACGATTTGCCCCACTAGCTGAGGCTGATAGGAGCTGGGGCATCCAACAATATTTGGAGGGTCACAGGTTCCCCATCCTTGCTATAAACAAGGTGTTGGGAACCTTTGGTCCTCCAGGTGTTCCTGAACTACAACTCTCACTAGCCTCAAGTGTGTTCAATGGCCAGGGAAGATGGGAATCATAGTCCCAGACCCCTGCATGTCACATGCATTAAATGAGCCAATCCCTTCCTTCCCCTACATTGCAACAATATCCCTAAATGCATTTGTGGCTTTTTTGGGTTGCGGGGGCAGGCATGCACACAACAGCACACAAACTTACCATGCCTATCTGCCATGCTGTCAAAAAACATCCAATTCTCCTTCTCTGGTCCGTATTTCACAAAGGAGACATAGTGACTGGTTTCAATGCAGAGAACAGCAAAGAGCTCCAGTTTCTCCCGAGGCACCCGGAGGCTGCCCAGGCGGCTGCCCCTGCAGAACTCCTCGGGGATGTGCAGCTTTGTCAGCTGATGGGCTTTGCGCTGGTAATGAGAGTGAGCCTGCAAACAGCCACAAGACAGTAAAGCTAAAGGGGTGGCGAGGGCTCACGTGGAATGGAGCACCTGCTGCCATCAGGTGGTCTGTGCTTTTAAAGAAAGGAAGTCCACAAGTCAAGGAACTGTGGCCTAGCGTCCTTTTTGCTCTCAGAAAACCCACATCCACCCTAACCAGGGCATTCAGAAATGCCTGCAGAACCCACAGGACAAAGGGAATGTTCACAGGGAAGAAAAATGATTAAAGTTCTCTGATTCTATGAAAACATTTTAAACAAATAAATACTGCTGCCAAATTTGGAGAGGGCCCTCAGGGGCAACTAGAATGCTTTTGGGGAGCCAAGTAAGGCCCACAGGCTTTGGTTAACCACCCTCCGGTGTATACCAAGTCCGTCAGTGCGTTCCTCTACAGAAAAGGGCTGCTTCACTCCTTTCCTGAAGTCTCAAGAGAAGCAGGCATGAATCTGGGGCCTTAGACGTGAAACAACTTCCCACTATGGTACAAATGAAAAGGGGATACCTGAGTGCAGCAAGAATCGCAGTACTGCTTCAATCCGGTGTCTGCAAACATCTTGTCTTTGAAGCACGCTGTGCATTCCTGAGTGGCCACAGCTCCGCACACAAAGCACTCCCTGGGACCTACAGTGGGAGACCATAGATCACACCTTGAACCTATCAGAGCCTGCCTACAGCACAGGATGCACATTCCACTGGGAAATGAATTGGGCCCGGAAATGGCTAAGCGATCTGTAGTGTGGTTCCCCTGGCCAGCTTCCAAGCCACAATGGTATATTGTTGCTTAGATCACACAGATATCCTGGCTAATAGCAGCCTCTAGGCTTGAATCAGGCTCCGGGAGAAAGAAGCACAGCAGGATCTATCCTGACAAACAAGCTGAACCACCTACAAAATGCTTAAGAACGCTCCTTGTACTTATTCTCACAACTGCCCGATGATGAAGGTTAGGCTGAGGGAGGAGGATTTGCCAGGGAGCTTCACGAATGGACCGGCATGAGAACCTCTCACTGTTTAATTCCAGGATGTTCCCGATGAACCCTGGGTCAGTTATAGAGGCCACAGCAATGAATCCATTCTCTGAACTGCCATCAGTCTCACACAGTGCTATCGCAGCGTGTCACTCCAAGGAAGTGGATGACAAGTCTAGGAAAAGGGAACTAGAATACGTTTGTGTCCACATCCCCACCCCTACCGTAGGATGCCCATAACTTACTATCCAGCAGCAGGTCAGTAATGTCCAGCTCCAAGGAAGGGATGATTTTGCTGAACATTTTGTATTCCTTCCCAAAACGGGGCATTTGGAGGATAAAGCAGGAGGGAATCTAGGCAGAGGGAGAAATGGAAGCCACATCATCGGGACTTGCTCTGCAGCCAGCCAAGCAATCACACAATGCAGAATCTGGGTTTGGCCGATGGGAAGGGAAGGGCAGTCTATCTGCTTATAGCCACATAGCAAACTGATCTGCAGTGGGAAGCCCAGCAGTTTCCTGCATCTCAGAGCTGTGTACAAGAGGGCACTGCTGCAGGGCAAGCTTTCCTCACCTCTACATGGAAAGTTGTGCCTGCTCAAAGTTCAATACAATTCTTGGCAAAGGCGGTGGGGCAGCTGCTGGTATTCCTGGTTGAGACCAATTACCCATACCAGGGTTTCCCAAACTTGGGTGTTTTTTGGACTACAACTCCCATCATCCCTGACCACTGGTCCTGCCAGTTAGGGATAATGTGAGGTTTAGTCCAACCAAAGCTGGAGACCCAAGTTTGGGAAACCCTGGTCTAAATGTCCTACAATGTGGGTTCAGGTTCAGAACTGAACCAGCCTTGGCCACCCAGATGGATGACCATGAAACAGACAGGGGGAGTGTGACCCTGTTGATTGAGCTCAGTATCTCAGCAGCTTTTGACACCATTAACCAAGATATCCTCCTGGACAGGCTCAGGTCATGCTCTGCAGGGTCAGAATGTTAAAACACAGAGAAGCAGCAACCAAAAGGGTCACTCACCTCCACCAGCTTGAGATCAGATGAGAGAAAGGAATGCTCTACCAGCTGCTGCACGTTGGGCACCACCAAGTCCTCCTGCTTGTCCATGAATATCTGGTAGCAGTAGCACTCCTGCTCCTTGAGCCTTCCAGACCTGAAAATGATGGGCAGGTGACTCCTTTGCTATCCAGATGCTTCACCCCACTCCCCACAAAAGGAATTATTAGAGCAACGGCAGCTGTTTCAACAGTGCAATGGGAAAATGAATTTCTTAGGCTTCTCCCCATTCCCTCTGAGGAGCACTATGGGGCGCAGGGGGTGTGGCTGGGTGGAAACCAGGCTCCCCCATTCTGAGCCACTGCAGGCATACGAACTCCTGCCCTTAATATACCGCCTTTGGGGTAAGGTCAGCTGGAGACCTGGAGAACTTGGGTTTGCCTCCATCAACACCTGAGGCTCTCTAGACTTCAAATCAACACACACTTGTAGAGCTGAATACTAATTCCCTAGCCAAATAAAAATAAAAATAGGTAGCAATGGTGCCCCTCCTTGCAATTTTCCTCTTGCACAGGGGTGGTTAACCTTTGGGCCATCCAGCTGCTGCTGAACTACAAATCCACGACAATTAGCAGTGCTGGCTGGGGCTGGAGAAAGCAACATCTCAAGGGCCACAAGTCACTCCTGCTCCACCAGGCCTAAGGCACTGCCCCTTTCCTCCTCCTCCACTTCTCCCCTGGCCACAGAGAGGTATTTTGACAGCTTCCCTTTACCACTTTAAGTCTCTAGTCACCCAGATCAACTCCCTTTGAAGCATAAGATCCTTTGAAATGTGATTATTTCTTCCTAGTCCCAGAAACACGCAGCCCATATTTCTCAGCTCTTCGCGGTGAAAACTTACTGCAGCTTCAGAAGCGGCTCTATCCCAAGGATGTGATGCATGATGAGATTAAGAAACTCCTCAGGGTCTAAAAGGGCAAAGTAAACGCCACATCAGACACGCTGCTCCCTTCTTCTCTAGATGCTGTCAGACACGGGCAAATCTTTTGTATAAATAAGAGCATAAACAGAGTCTGATGGGTCAGACCAGTGGCCCATTCAGTGCAGAGTCCTGTTCCCACAGTGGCCAACCAGATGCCTCTTCTGGGAAGCCCGCAATTAAGATTCGAGCACAAGAGCACTTTCTTCTCCAGCAGCTGGTATTCGGAGGCTTTCTACCTCCGACAGTGGAAGAAGAAACGAAGGAGAGCAGGCGCGGGTGGGGTGGTGTATAGGTAACTAGCCCCCTCCATCCCTTAAGAACAGAGCAAGAACACACAGAAAATGAAGCCAAAAAGCGGGGGACTTGTGTCTTCTGTCATTGCAGGATACAGGACTCCCCACTGATGGCCAGGAGTATTGGCTTGGCACAGCAAATACCAGCTCTCATACTATGTCATACCAAACTCGCCAGGTAGTTCTTTAACTTTTGTCAAAAGGTTTAAGGGGAAGGAGGACCACGCCCACCCAGGGTCTTTGATTGTAGTCTTGCAAAGAATCCAATTTGGGATTTCTAGCAATTCCATCTTTATCCTGCCCTCCGCCGGCTGAGAGAGACAGTGACCTACTGCAGTCTCCTCCACCAGTCAGGTTTGTGGCTGAGCAGGGATCTGATACTGGAATAGCTTAGTAGCACATCAAAGTGCACCAGAGCATGAGACCCCAAAGGGTGGGGAAAATTAAACACCTTTCTCAGAAGTGGCAAAGCTGGAACACTCCCCCTTCTCAGTCAACTGGTGCCGAAGGTCCATCACATTGCTAGCAGCAACAAATCCTTTCCTGAGGAGAGGAGGGAATCGTGTCATCTCTTCAATAAACTGACATGGTGTTAAAGCCTGGGCTGCATAAATGCATGAAATACCCCCAAAATCCCAAATGCCAAGGGGACACTGCTGATTAATAAATAAAATTAATATAGATTTGCTTATTTTGCAGAATTTATTCTGCTTTGCAATGGGGGAAGAAACAAGGAGCTCCACAGAAACCCAAGTTGCAGCTTCTAAAATCCATTGAGTCCACCCTTTTCAGCTTCTTAGATTTCACCAGGCTCCAAAGCTTACTGCAGAGCTATGGGAACTAGAAACTTTGCAGAGGGTTTTGTTGGTTTTTATATAGAAGGGGAACCTCTCCGCTTCGAGGATGCAGAATTCAGCATGTGACACTGAAAGCTGCACCTACAAAAATTGCAGATAGACAAAGAGGCAAATAATAGAGCTGAGTTGGAGGCGCAAGTGGACTGCTCCCGTTGGTCAGGAGGACACCCCTTTAGCTACTCACTGCCTGAGAGGGTTGACTATCTTGTCCCGGAGGATGTTCTGAACATGCCCATCAGGTGGGAGGGAGGGCTTGAAGAGCATGGAATCCAACACAGAGGTGCAGGAGAAGAGGCTGTGGTGAGAGAGGACGCACTTGGTAACTTTGCTAGGTTGGCAGCAACACTCCAGAGTAGTGGATTAAAACAAAACAAAAAACTGACATGGAGACAGAGAGAAATCGAAGCAACAGCATGAGCAGCGGAGAATAGATTTTTCCCATCAAGCTGAATTTGATAGTGCAGTTCACACACCCTACAAAGACCCTCAGCCATGAGAAGAGAAACGCGATTATTCAGGATCTGAGCACAGTCCCAGAAGGTGCACAAAGGGGGCTATTTCCCATAAACTAAATGGACCTAATGTGGTTTCCAAAAGGGACCCACTTCTATGGGGTTTGGAAAGGAAGGAAGCAGACCCACCTACCTGAAAAGTGCAGCATCCATGTAGCAAGAATTGCAGTGGCCCTGGATCCCCCTCATCCGCCCTTCCAGGACATTCACGGCCACATCATCCCTGAGAGGGGGCGAGTTGCTTAGGACAGCAGGAGCATCCAGTCCACCTGAAACAGATAGATACTTCTGTCAGCATCGCCCTTGAGCCAGTGCCACAGACTGGACTTATCCACTTCAGCCCTGACTGGGCTAGGTGAGCTGGGTAGCACTTCCAGAGACCACCTTCTGCACAGGAACAGGTCAAAGTGCTGTGGACTCACAGATTAGAGTTGTGAGCACCGAATTCACTTCCACAAGACAGTCGTCGCACAGCAGAGTACAGCAGAGTATAGCAGAGCATAAACAACTCGGAGAGCAGCTCTGTAGAATATCTTCTTTATTCTATCTACAACTATAATACACAACTATATACAGAGCTAAATGAGGTCTAAACGAAAAATGCTGAACTGCACTGAGTGTCTGCAGCTGCTCTTAGCAGAAACCTTATCTATACACACGATCTCTCTCTAACACTCAGTCTCCCTCTCTCCGACACTTTGATGTGAGGCTGGAGCGGAATAAGTAGAGAGCAGAAACTGCCCCCTCCTCTCTGGAGAATCAGCAGATTCTTGGATATGGGAGGGGTGAAATCTCCTCAACTTCCTCTTTCTAAAAACACCTCTAACGTTCTGCTCCTGAAAATATGCCTCTCTTCTTTTAGCTTAGACATGATGCAACAAACCATGATGGGAAGGGCAAGAGAAAGAGTGGAGGGGAACTGGTCGAAAGCTGCAAATGGACCACTTGATCCTCTCTGCAGTATATATTCAGTGGAGGAAGGGAACTTACTCAACTCTGTGGACTCCGGGGAAGTGTGGCTGATGGACTGGAAGCGCATGTCCGGCTGGCACGACTCCAGTCTCACAAAGAGGCCACGCTTTGGGGGGCAGGTGAAGTAGCGCACCCCCTGCAACTCGCCATCAGAAACGCCCTTATCTTCATCCTGTGTGGGAGGGTGAAATCTCTCAGACAGGCAAGCATCCTGGTCAGAATCTCTCCTAGCACTCTCACGGACAAGGAAAAGGAACAAGAGGGAATTCCGGGGGATTCCACATGGGAGGCTGTGCCAGTACCATCCTTTCTGTTCTTCCTATCAGACACAAGAACTCCTCAAATCCCTCTTGGGCCCTGCAGTTGAGTTACCAACACCTCTCAATCAGTGGTACCAAAGGCTGACCAAAAGACCGAGAGTCAAACTGTCGCAATTAAATTACCCACCTCAAGACTCTTGGCTCTAGTAGCCCATTTCTTAAGAGGGGGAAGCAGGCTTTCATTTCCAGCAGTCCTGTCAACTGTGTGCCCATTTACCCATTGCATAGCCCAACCCTGTGATACAGTTCTTGATCCCACTAACATGAATCTAAAAAAATGTAGTATAAACACCGACAACTGGGAAGCACCAGCCTGCAAGTGCTCCAATTGGAGAACAGCCTTTACCAAAGGTGTCGTGGGCTTTGAAGACGCTTGAACTTAGGACACAAGGGAGAAATGTGCCAAGAGGAAGGAATGCTTGGCAAACCCTCACCAGGATCAACTCTCGCCCGGAAACCTACGTCCCCACTGTGGAAGGACGTGTGGATCCAGAATTGGCCTCCACAGTCCCTTACGGACTCACTGTTAAGACCGTGTTCACGGTAGACAATCTTACTCAGCTACGAGGAATCGCCAAAGAAGAAGCTAGAGATGTCAAAGACCATGAATGGATGCATGGATGGAACTCTCACCAGCTCAACTCCAGCCATTTTCTGCCGATTTTCAGGCAGACAGCCAATCCAACAGATTGTTCCTGTGACTGAGTTCCCCTTGTCCAAGTTGATCCGTACCACTGAGTTCACGTCAAGGGCGGGTGACTTGCTTTCCAGATCCTCTGCACTCTCACTTCTCTTGCGTTTAGGCTGGTCCTGGAGACCAGCATCAGCATCCACTTCAAATCCTGAAAGGCAACACATATGTATTATGCCAGACAGACTTTTGTAATTAACATTTTGATGCAGTTTTATTACTTTGCTGTTGAAGACACTGGGTGGGAGCTGGAGAGTAGGAATTTATGAGTGACATAGCCATTTTGCTGCTCTGGCTGTTTAGTATTCTCTTTAGACCTGATTTGGGTTTGGAAGTTAGGCTAACCCTCACTTACACTATGCAATGCACTTGACTTTCTGCTACTAAAGGAATTGCTATGGGGTGCCTAGGAATGTTTACCCCTGCATTCTACCCATCAGTGTTGAAATGCGCCTTTGCTTCAGCAGAACATCTTCCTGGTTGGTGCAGGGCAATCAGAAGACTTGGGTTCCTTCCAAACAACAAAGTGCCATCTCATTTTCACTTCTCCCTTCGTGCATTCTTCAGCAAGGCACTCAAGAATGCTTGGTGCCTCAATGTTTTAATAGGAGTATAACACAGAAAAATATACCCTATTTGATGGAAAAGGCAGACTACAAAGGTGGCTGGTGTGCATGTTATTGTTTTCAGTAGCAGCTTTATAGACTCCAACCCCAATGCTACAGTAGAACCAGTAAGATTTCTTGTCCTCCAGAAATGGAGAAGCAAAGCTACCACAGACTACTGAGTCACCTGGGGAAAGCAGCTCCTCTTTAACCACAGAGTCCATGGGGATAACGCGGAAAACATCTTCTGATCCTTCTTCCTCCTATAAACCAAAATAGAATGTGGGTGTATGTTTTAATCTGTTTTTAGTTTATTAGTGATTTTATGCTTTGAATGACTTACAAAGTTGTTTTATGGGTTTTCTTACTGATAATTTATTGATTTATTCTCTCTGTAAACAGCGTTGAGTTTTGGTTTTTTTAAACAACCAAGCAGTGTGTTAATTTATGAAATAAATGAAGTAGAAAATTTAAGGATACACCTGGAAGTTTTACATACAAAGTATGTGAGCTACTACTAAGCTACATATGCACCATGAATATCATTGGCTGAGTTCACACCAAGCCATGGTTTGTTTAACAAACCACAAGCTGTCGCACAGACAACCACATATTGTTTCTTCAAAGCTTAGTTTGTTTTCTAGCTGCTTCTTTGGTGAGCATCTTGGGTGGGGCAGCCAAGCAAACTATGATTAAGAAAGGGTGATGGATTCACATGCAACACCAAGTGGGAGTTTAAACAAAGAAAGAACAAGCCATGGATTCCATCTTGGGTTGTTGGCAGTAGCCAAACCATAGTTAAGCCACAGTATAGCATTGGCTTCTGGTTCTTCTCTGCCTTAAGGGAGGCAGCTCCCACAACAGTGGGAAATTGTTGAAGAAGGAAAAACAAGGTTGATTGAGGGTAATGATCCTTGCAAATCCCCCCCCCCCCCCAGGGACGGGAGGGAATGGGCTTCACTCGCAGTTCGTCTCAGTACCTGGCTCTGACCCCGGCATGGAATGCGAGGGGCAGAAAGGCGCTGAGTGCAAAAGCACTTTGCCTGCCGAAAACCCTCCAAAGCCAAAGCGGCAAAACGCGACCCACGCGTGCGCAGACGCGCTGTCACGTCTTACATTCTATTCAGGATGCAAACGGGGCTCCGGAACGGATCCCGTTCCCATCCCGAGGTACCACTGTACTGCAGTTGTTATATAAGGGATTATTATTATGATGACTGGAATGTAATGGAAATTAATAAGATTTTGGAGACAGAAATAAAGCAAATAATCAAGCCATCAATTCTAGCATGCAAGGGGCCACCTTATCTAAATTATATAATTCGGCATTTGAATGATTGGTATTAATAACTGTATTATAAATTGTTATTGTTATAATGAGGCTATTGCTGGATTGTAATTGAAAACTAATAAAAAATATTATCACAGTATAGCAACCCATGGCTTAGTGTTATATGCAGACCCGGGCATTTTATCCATCTGCCCAGATAAGGACAAGCAAACATTTATCAGTTTCAACTGGCAGAGGAGACCTGTTGCATTATTTCCCTTCCTTGCTCTTTTTGGCGCAACCCCAAAATGGGGGCATCATCATTCTCTATTTTCAGGACATTACTGTCTCAATGAATGCCTCCTCCAGAAGGATTTAATCAGAATGGTGATGACTTTCTTACCGGACACACTTTAACCATCCAGGTGTTTTCCTCCTTGAATACATCCATTGCTATTCCTCGCATGAAGGCATCATCCAAATAGAAGCCGATTGTATCCCCCACTTTCACTGGAGATGCCCCAACTGCGTCCGGATTTCCCTCTTGCTTCGCCATGCCCTTCTCTGGTGCTGATACAAACTGCAGTTTGTTACATGGGAGGAAAAGGCCACAGTCCTTTTTACACTTGAAGTATTCTGTCCCATTGTAGGTACCATCACAGTGGCCTTTGCCTTCACCGTCACCCTGGAGAAGCAGCAGATAGGTTATGTTATAACATCTCAGGATATGAACAAAGAGAGGACACAAGAGAATAGCCCATTTCTGCTACAAGTATGTGAGTATCATGTAGGAACCAAAGTATACCCTTCAGAGGAGCACGACACCTTCCCATCCCTCAGAAAAACTGCACTGTAGTTGCAAATAATCCAGAATGCAGCAGCTAGACTGGTGACTGGGAGTGGTCGCCGGGACCACATAACACCAGTCCTGAGAAATTTGCATTGGCTCCCAGTACGTTTCCGAGCACAATTCAAAGTGTTGGTGCTGACTTTTAAAGCCCTAAATGCCCTCGGTCCTGTATACCTGATGGAGCATCTCCACCCCCATCATTCAGCCCGGACAGTGAGATCCAGCGCCGAGGGCCTTCTGGCGGTTCCCTCCCTGCGAGAATTGAGGTTACAGGGAACCAGACAGAGGGCCTTCTTGGTAGTGGCGCCTGCCTTGTGGAACGCCCTCTCTTCAGATGCTGTATTGTTTTTAACACTTGATTGGAAGCTGCCCAGAGTGGCTGGGGAAACTCAGCCAGATGGGCAGGGTATATATAAATAAATTATTATTATTATTATTATTATTATTATTATTATTATTATCATTTATCATAAAGCCTAAAACCATACAGGTAGCATGCAGCTGAAGAAAATTCAGGAATTGCCCCATTAAAACTTACTAAATTTACTTCTAGCTTTCCATTTCCGTTGCCCCAAAGGAGCACACATTTTTCATGTACTGTTTAACTCAAAACTTCCATCATGTGACTTCTGTTTAATGTGACTGAATTAATTCCATCTTACTCCCTTCACGGTAAGCAAAAGAGATTGGCAAGAAACAGATTAAAATGATCACGCCTTAGCCAGAAAATAATGTATTTTTCCTTCTTTGAAACCATGCAGCCTGAGGAAAGGTTTTGTGGATCTCAAAAGCTTATGTGAGACATTTTGAACTAGCTGGCCCAAAGAAAGCATTTAATGCTTCTCTTTCTTTGATGTGAACTAGACAAAGCACTTCGCTCTTCAGAACAAGAGAGGCCTAACATGCAAGGCAATGTACTTTTCTCTTATGGATTACTGAGAAAGTATTTATATAGCCTATTTCAGCATTCAAAGGCTAAATTTAATTACAGACCAGACCGTAAAAATTCAGGACAATTACAACCTCCATAAATGGCCTCACCTGCAGCTCTACACCAAAGTAAACCGGGCTGAGCCCAGATGGTAAAGGGCTCCTATGAACCTTCCCAATGTAGCAGATGGTACCAGAGAAAGTCTGATGGTCTAGTTCCACAAAGACTTGCTGTCCCTGTTTGGCATTCATGGCTGCATCCAGGACATGCCTGTTCAGAAAACAGTTCAACCGTTCATGAATGTTGCTGATGGCTGAAAGATAATCAGCCATCTTGTCATGCAAAGGGTGCAGAATTTCAGCATCCAAAGTGACCACGGATCCATCTTGCTCCATGACAACCCTCAAGAAGCGAGTGGGTGACAATCTAATGCACCGCAAGTAAGTCTGTTCGTTCAGGTAACACATACTCCCTGCAGGAAAAAATTTGCTGCCATAAGGGTGGTTTGCAGTCAGGATGTAATACATGTTCTTGTCCCCATGGGAAGGCTGGTACATAGCTACAGTAGTCATCTTCACATTCCTTCAGTCCTAAAAAGAAATTACACAATCATGTCATAGGGGGATTTAATAAACCTACTTTAGTCATTGAATACAAGAAACAAATAATCTTAGGAATGCTTGCAGGTAATTCCTGGGCAATGAGAATAAGGAAGTGGGAAGACTCCCCACCATACTTCACATTTAACTCAACCATGTATTTATTTAGAACAGGAGTGTTGAGAATTTTCTGGCAGATGCAAGAAATTAGCAGCAACCAACAAACCCCAATAAGCAATACCGCAGTCAAAATGTCATCAGTGACAAGTATACCTCCCCCAGCCCCCGGAGCACTTGCACTACAACTCCCACCAGCCAGAAGCACTCAGCCAGTTTGGACTACAAGTCCCACCAGCCTCAGCACCTAGGGGTTGCCCTACAACTCCCAACAGTCAGCAGAACCCAGCGAGTTTGGACACAACTCCCACCAGCCAGCAGCACCCATCAAGGTTGGACTACAAGGCCGTGTGGATCCAGAACTGGCCTCCACAGTCACTTACAGATTCATTGTTAAAACTGTGTTTATGGGAGATGATCTTACTCGGCTCCAAGTGATCGCCAAATAAAGAAGAACAACAACTCCCACCAGCCAGCAGAACCCAGCGAGGTTGCACTACAACTCCCACCAGCCCCAGCA
>JAXCMG010000020.1:33479643-33510044 GCA_034642415.1 Podarcis siculus | reverse complement strand
ATTATTATTATTATTATTATTATTATTATTATTATTATTATTATTATTATTATTATTATTTCCTCTTGCCAGATAACAAGCAAATGCCCGAGAGAATGAGCCCATTCAAAAGGGCTACTCGATCGTATGATGGAAGTTTTGTGGGCAGTTTCTGCTTTTAAATGAAAATAAAACGGTGCTTTTTTGCACATGGTGGGGTCTCTTGCGGCCTCATAAATATTTGAATAGGCAGGGCCATGGACAGCATGTATATTCTAACACCTTAGAAACTAGATATTCAGCTCTTGGCTGAAAATTTAGGACACTCCTCCCCCCCAAAAAGCGTCCAGAACACCCAACAAAATTTCAGGGTCAATTGCAAGAGATCTTTCCCTTTCTGAGCATAGGGCTCTCATTCGGCAGGACGTGGGAATAAGTTTCTCTGACGGGAGGAAATTCATGTCGTTCTATAGGCTGCAATCCTTATCACACACTTATTTACTTAGCAAACAGGGTTTATATGCCACTTAAAGTATACGTTAAAATTACCAACAAAATCAGGGGTGAAAAGACGTTAATCTGTTTCCCCCTAAAATATAAATAAAATTACGAGTCTGAAAAATAAGGATTTTAGAAGACAGTGTCGCCTGTTAAAATGCATGTCAAATTCACTCATTAACGGGACTTCCTTCTGAGTAACAGGGTCGTTCTACCGAAATCCTAAACGAAGACTAGGATCGATTTTTGCAAAAAATAAAATAAAATCCAACCTCCACTAATACACAGCAAAGGAGAGTAGCCTTCTTTGACAGTTTCATAATTTGCAGTCTGCAGCTGCACATACAAGCATCCCCAACGCTCTCCAGGCTTCATCACACCCCTAATAATAATAATAATAATAATAATAATAATAATAATAATAATAATATCTTTATTGTCATATCTGTTGTGAGGTGCTTTGGGCACTCTTTAGTGTGGAAAAGTGGCAAATAAGTACATTACGCTGAAAGGAAGCAACATCACCCACAGTGACTGCTGCTGCAAAGCTACGTTTGGGGGGAAAAACCCAAGTGTTTCCAGGAATACGAAATGTGTTGCCTGCAGATGTAATCCCAATCATTTCTTTCGGTGCTGACCCTGCCTCCTGCTCCCTTGAAGATAACTGCAAATGGACACGCATAGCAAAAACGTGGACGCAGTTCATTTTTTAAAAAAATGCAAATACCCTGAAATACCTTCAATGCAGCTGTAAGCAGCTTTCTCTCACGTTATTGCAGGGGCGAAATGCTTTTTGCAAAATACCGATGTCAGCACAATTTATATTTTAAAAAGTGATGTTGCATTTATTGTTTGCAACAATTGCCTGGGTTGTCTATAGGCACTTTACTTGCACCCACGTCTAGCCCCCTTGAAAACGGCTTTTATTTGCACAAGGGCGCATCGCGGACAAGCGTGCTGCCAAAGTCCCAAACACTTAAACGGGGCGCGGGACCTAAAGGGGCTCAACTCTGGCTACACAGTAGCAGCCCCGAGGTTGCAGGACAGCGCGCAAAGCTCAGGCGCTGCAGACCCGACGGCGGGCGCGCCCGTTTTGCAAGGAGAGCCCGGGCAGCCAAGCCGCCGCGCTTCTCCCACCTCCTCGCTCCGGGCCGCGGCTGGCAGCTGCCTGGGCTCCTCCCCGCCCCGTCGAGAAGGCGCCAAAAGCCCGGGCAGAGTCCCGTCGGGGCGGGCAGGCGAAGCGAGGGAGCCGCTTTGCTCCGAGGTTCGCCCGGCGGCCGCGCATGGCGAGCTTCTCCCGGGACTGCCGCCCCCGGCGCGCCCTGGCGCGCACGTCGGGCCGGGACTCCTGCGTCCAGTACGTGCCGGTGGGCATGCCCCCTCGGAGCCTGCTGGACCAGCTGGTGGTGGACATGCAGAACCACTTGGAGGAGATGGAGAAGATGCGTGTGGTGCTGGTGGACGCCTACCCGTGCCTGGCTACGCGTCGCGAAGGCCGACGGCGGAGGAGCCGCGGCAGGAAACTCGACAGGCGCTGCCTGGACGACGAGGAGGAGGACGAGGACGACGGCACCAGCGACTACCTGTACTCCCTGGACGTGACCGGCTTCGAGCCCGAGGAGCTGTCGGTGAAGGTGGAAGGCAGGAAGCTGACGGTGAGCGCCAAGCACGACAAGAAAACCGAGGGGACGGACGGCTGCGTCTCGCACGAGTTCCGCGAGGTGCGCAAGGAGGTCTTGCTGCCCGGAGACGCCAACATCGAGGCGCTGGCTTGCAACTTCTCCTCCGAGTTGGGGTGTCTCAGCATCGAGGCGCCGCGCCTGGTCCCCAAGTCCGTCGGGGAGAGGACCATCCCCATCACCATCCTCAAGGCTTCCGACGCCGCCGGGACGGCGAAAGAGAGCCTGCCGCCGGCGGAGAAGGAGGAGAAGGAGAAGGAGAAGGAGAAGGAGAAATCCAAATCCAAATCGCGTTCTTCCAGCCCAGAGAAAGGAGCTGCCGTCTGAAAAAGGCGCCCGACAGTTCCTCGGGGATGCTGTGAAAGTGCTTTGCGCCTCTTTGGGGTCTCTGTTTAAGGAGCGGTTCTGGTTTTGTTCATTTCAAGTGCGTTGTTATTTGTGCTTGTTGGTGAAAAGTAACTACACAGAAGTACAAGGAAAAGATGATCCGGAGGGCCTTCTGGCAACCGTTGTTGCATGTTGACTTTTGAAACCTTTATTCCTGCTTGCCGACGCTTTTGAAAAATGTGAACCCAAAGAGTTGAGCATTTATTGGCGTGTTTGTTGGCTTGTTTCAATAAATTAGACTTCTTCTATCTGGTTTCTCGTTTGGCGTTTTTAATTTTATTTTAGGGGGGAATTGCATTAAAAGCTTGAAAAAGCTGACTGGAGTTGAAAGAGGGCCACATTTTAAAGAGTTCAGAATGAATCCCAGGAGCAGGGGAGGGGTATATCTGCTTGAGTGGCTGTTGCTGGGTTATTTGGGATCAAAAGTCTCCAGCCCCATAAAGGAATAGGATGGACAAGCCTGCTAGCGTAACCCAGGGGTACAATTTCTGCCTAGCATGCCGGAATCTGAACTTGGAGAGGCCCCCTGCCTTGGTGGGCCGGATCTTTATCTCCCTCCCCCCCAACTTTGACAGGTGAGTGGGACCACCCACCTGTCGATCACCTGGGAGCCCACCTGGTTCAGTCCTTGACACAGGTATCAACTGTGCACATTGAACCTGCCCATCAAGGTGCTCTCACCGGATTCCACTCCTCAAAATGGAACTTAAATTCACATTTGGTTCACCTAGCAATTGTGGGAACTGCTTTCAAGTGAAGAAGAGTTTGGATTTGATATCCCGCTTTATCCCTACCCGAAGGAGTCTCAATGCGGCTCACATTCTCCTTTCCCTTCCTCCCCCACAACAAACACTCTGTGAGGTGAGTGGGGCTGGGAGACTTCAGAGAAGTGTGACTAGCCTAAGGTCACCCAGCAGCTACATGTGGAGGAGTGGAGACGTGAACCCGGTTCCCCAGATTATGAGACTACCACTCTTAACCACTGCACCACACTGGCTCCAGGTTAAGTTCAGGAGACCTGGTAGACGGGTTCACATCCAGTGAAGTCCACTTAGGTGACCTTGAGACAGCCACTAATTTGGGGCCTAACTGACTTCACATCTGTGGTGAGGACAAAATGAGAACTATGCGTGCCATATTCCTTTGGGGAAAGGTATGCAACACAAGCGTCCTTCCGCCAAACTCATTCCAAGTACCGTTTGCAAAGAACGGCTTGTTCTTTGGAATGCGGTCGCACGTCTTTTGATGTTGAAGTCGCCCTGCTGGTTTTTGGAAAAGGCGATGCCTTTATTTGCAAAGGGTGGGTGAAAGGCAGAAAAAAGTTTTGAAACTTTGCAGATCAAACCACTCGCCCCAACGCTGCTTCCAAAACCAAGCGTGCAAAAGATGACATTTTGAAACTCGCATTTCAGTGCCATGGTAAAGAGCCAGCAAAGATACTTAAATCGGGTTGCGAGGAACCTTTCGGGCCCCTAGATATTTCTGAAGTCCCATCTCTGGTCGCTTGCTGGGGTTGATGGGAGTTGTAGTTCGGCAACATTGGTCAAAGCTTCTCCACCCCTAACTTGACTAAACTCACGGGTTCCCCAACTGCTTTGGGTGCAAATCAGTTAATTCTCCATCTTGCCAGGGCAGAACCTAATCCATAGCAAAAACCATATATTCCGAATCCACATTGCGACAGACAGACAGATATACACGTAAGGATTGCACAATTTATTTCTCTTGCGTACAGAAATCTATATGCATATATTTGAAAGCGGTGTCATTTCCCCCAAAGACTATGGTGCAGTTTGATTGTTAAGCCACACGCAAAAATTAAGAGGAGCGTACATGCAGTCCAGTATGTTCTCATACAGGTATAAAAGCCAGGATTGCTAACATTCAAGGCACTGTTAAATCTGTCTATGCCACAATAGGTTAGTCCCGTTTGGATGCTCCTGTTTAGAATCGCAGCCCACCTCTGTCACCAAACTCGGGTGGTTGGTGGTGGCGGCAATGGAGTCAAAACAGGACCCGTGAGGAACGAGAGGGGTGTATCTTAATGCAAGATTTGCAGTAGTACATTGGTGGGCAGGGGGACACAAACACATAAACCCAGCCCGGTGAGGACTGAGCATGTTGAGCGGGTGCCACAGAATGTCAAATGTCCATTGTAAAAGGAAAACGGGTGTCAGGGACAGATTGCAGGGCAGATTCGAGGGTAAAACGTACATGGAACGAGTCTGCCCCTGCGGCTTGATGGAGGTAGAAACTGTCTCCCATGTCTTGTCACGCTGCCGTTTCTATGGGGATATACGTTCGGTATTTATCACTCCCATTATACAAAAATCTCCAAATGGGTCCGAACTTCAATGTCTAAAACTCCTGGTAGAGGACAAGGATCTAGAGATCACATTAAGGGTGGCCAAATTCTGTGCGACTGCCATAAAACTTAGGGAACAAGCTGTACTACCAAATGATTAAGGTTTTAAATGACAATTTTAGGTTATATTTTAGTGATCAAGATTTAATATATATTTTTAACTGCTGCTATATCTGTATGGTCTCTGTTATACGCAATTGCAATTCAATGCATTCCCGCTGTGTTTTATGATTTTCCTGATATTGTAAGTGAGCCGGAACTGGTCTGTGACCGTAATAATAAAATTCAATTCAGGTGTCAGGGTCTGGCTGGAGGCAGAGAAATGGGGGGAAGCACCTGTTGGGGACCCCCCCCCAAGGGAAACCCTGGAGGAGGAAGGCTGAGAGCCAGGGCATTGGTGACGAGACACAGGAGAGGCCAGAGATGATGAATGCCGGGGGGCGCCTGGGTTTAGTGAGCAGGAAGAGCCTGTGACGGGTAGCAGTTTGGACTCCAAGGCTGGAGAAGAGGAGGGGGTGTCAAGAGATGGCAGAAAAATCCAGGGAGTCTCCCTCCCTTTTCCCCCTGGTCTCCAAGAAGGCACAGAACAATGCGGAGGAAAGAACAGAGGCCAGAGGTGCAGAAACGAAGTTTGAGGCTGCTTGGGAAACATCTGGGAGAGGGAGGAGGCTTAGAGAGGGTGGAAGACAAGGACAACTGCTCCAGAGGGGCAGAGCCACCTGGGAAGGTTTGCTGAGACCACTGGGCTGAGTTGCATCTCCCTCCATTGAATAAAGAGTTAAACTTCACTGGCATCAGAGATTTGCTTCCTTTCTTGCTGACCTGTGTCTTGACTCCAGCCCTGACAGCTGGGGGGGGGTGTGTGGAGCGAACTGAGACCTTTGCAGCGTGTAGTACCTGGAAGGATGCTGCACCGGGGGCAGGGGGGGATAAACTGCAACATTTTGTTGCAGTTCTGACCTGTTTTCCCCCCAGAATGCTGAATATTGAGAGGGGGGCTCGGGTTCGCCAACCCAGTGGGGAAAATCCTCACTGGAAAGCCCATGCCCCTATTTTCCTGGACCACTATTTTGCCTCTGGTGTGCCTGCTCCAGTTTCAAGGCAAATATCACTTTACCTGCACATGACGTTGTCTTTTGGGTCCTTCAGGGCAACCTGCTTTATGGAGAATTCATCCTGATTTGTTTGCAGGTAAGACGAGGCAACATTGGCTACAGAATAAGCATCCCTCCTCATTTGTTCGTGGGTAACCTGGAGTCAAAGCAAGCATTGCCCCACAACTTTCTCAGTAAAAGGTAAAGGGACCCCTGACCATTAGGTCCAGGCGTGGCCGACTCTGGGGTTGTGGCGCTCATCTCGCTTTACTGGCCGAGGAAGCCGGCGTACAGCTTCCAGGTTATGTGGCCAGCATGACTAAGCCGCTTCTGGAGAACCAGAGCAGCGCACGGAAACACCTTTTACCTTCCCGCCGGAGCGGTACCTATTTATCTACTTGCACTTTGACGTGCTTTCAAACTGCTAGGTTGGCAGGAGCAGGGACCGAGCAACAGGAGCTCACCCCATCACGGGGATTCGAACCGCCGACCTTCTGATCAGCAAGCCCTAGGCTCTGTGGTTTAACCCACAGCGCCACCTTCGTGGATCTCTACTATTGCAAAAAGGCCAGTCTTTTTTTTTGCCGGGGGGTGGATTTTGCTGTGTAAGGCCTCCCAAACAACTTGTGCAACCCGAATCTGCCAGCAAGTGATTTTGAGTCCCACTGGAAAATAGCAACCAGCCTGCAATCGCCCTGAACTGAATTCTACCTGCCGAAACCTGTCCTGCAGGTGCTCCTCAAGCTCTTCATTCATGAGGTGTGCTCCCAGCCTCCCCCCTCCCCAAACTGGCAGTGTGCAATACATTCCTAGACAGATCCATTGAGTGCAAAGGGGCACTTTCAGTTCTTAAGGCACAGGAAAGGTGCTGCATATCTGTAGGTGATGAGGCGGCTGCGGCGGCTGGGAGCAGGATCCGAGGCACGACACAGAGGGGGGGCTGCTGCCGCCCCCCACTCCTGGGCACGGGAAAAGGCTTTGCGGGTCATTGGCTGCCTCTCTGGAGATCAAGGAGAAGCCGATGGAGCTTTTCTGTCACAGCCACCTGAGAGCAGGAGAAGTTGAGAAAGAGGGATCACAGAATTGTAGGAGATGGAAGGGAACCCCATGGACCATCTAGGCCAAGGGTCAGCAAACTTTTTCAGCAGGGGGCCGGTCCACCGTCCCTCAGACCTTGTTGGGGGCCGCACTATATTTTGGAAAAAAAATTATGAACAAATTCCTATGCCCCACAAATAACCCAGAGAGGCCTTTTAAATAAAAGCACACATTCTATTAATAATAAATAATAAAAATAAATGTTATTTATACCCCGCCCTCCCCAGCCAAGGCCGGGCTCAGGGCGGCTAACCACTGGTCCCACTAGCTAGGGATGATGGGACTTGTAGTCCATAAACAGCTGGAGACCCAAGTCTGGGAAACCCTGGTTTAAGAGGAAGCAGTGACCCCCATCGTTCAGGCAGACACTGAGATCCAGCTCCGAGGGCCTTCTGGCCGTTCCGTCATTGCGAGAAGTGAGGTTACAGGGAACCAGACAGAGGGCCTTCTCAGTAGTGGCGCCCGTCCTGTGGAACGCCCTCCCGCCAGATGTCAAAGAGAAAAACAACTACCAGACTTTTAGAAGACATCTGAAGGCAGCCCTGTTTAGGGAAGCTTTTAATATGTAATGCTGTATTGTTTTTAACACTCGATTGGGAGCTGCCTAGAGTGGCTGGGGAAACTCAGACAGATGGGCGGGGTATAAATGATAAATTATTATTATTATTCACATTAAGAGATTCTGAATCGGCATCGTTAGGCCCGTTTGTACCTTGTAGGTCTGCGCGTCCTTCAGTCTCTTGTGCGCAGGGTTGAGCTTGTTCAGCGAGGCCTGGGCATGGTCCTTGATCTCCACAAGGCTGGGGAGCGGCTGGCAGACCTTCGTGGTGGGAAAGGCAGAAGGAAAGCATTTCAAAATGTTCTAGAATCGGGAATAAAATCCTAAGAGCAGACCAAAATCCCATCTAATTCAGGAGCTGGGGACTGTCTTCCAACCAGAGACGATCCCAAGACAACTTGGCTGCCTGAGGCAAAGAACAATATGGTGCTGGGGAGAGAGAATCACAGAATTGTAGAGTTGGAAGGGACCCACGAGGGTCACCTAGTCCAACCCCCTGAAATGCATCCCAGACCGATGACCATCCAACCTCTGCTTAAAAACCTCCAGAGAATGAGAGTCCAACAGCTCGTACTGCCAGAAAGTTCTTCCTATTTTTTAGTCACAATCTCCTTTATTTATATTGGGGTTCAATACCCAGTATCCTGATGGGACGCAGGTGGCGCTGTGGGTTAAACCACAGAACCTAGGACTTGCCGATCAGAAGGTCGGCGGTTCGAATCACCTCGACAGGGTGAGCTCCCGTTGCTCGGTCCCTGCTCCTGCCAACCTAGCAGTTCCAAAGCACGTCAAAGTGCAAGTAGATAAATAGGTACCACTCCAGCGGGAAGGTAAACAGCATTTCCGTGCGCTGCTCTGGTTCGCCAGAAGTGGCTTAGTCATGCTGGCCACATGACCCGGAAGCTGTACGCGGCTCGCTTGGCCAATAAAACGAGATGAACGCCGCAACCCCAGAGTCGGTCACGACTGGACCTAATGGTCAGGGGTCAGGGGTCCCTTTATCTTTACTGTCAGGGGTTCAGGGAGAGAGGCGCAGATGAGGGAGGAGACTGAGAGCGAGGGGGAAGGATCCCAGGGCGACGAGGAAGAGGATGACAATGACTTGAGGGTTTCCATGAGTCTTTCCAGTGAATCGGAGGATTCCCAAAAGGGAGCGCCCCTGGTCAGGCCAAGGGGAGCCACAGGGGGGAGTAGTCAGGAGCAGGGCAGCAGCAGGGGAACCCCCAGTGGGAGTTGGAGATCGGGACCGGCTTCTCCGCTGGAACGGAGTGAAGGGGGTGGAGCTACCAGTGTGTCAGACGCAGCAGAGCAGGAAGCAGAGAGGGGAAGGAGATCGGGGCAAGACGTCCTGCCGGAAGGGGCGGAGAGTAGTACCGGGAGCAGTGTAACTGTCAAAAGGAAGGTCAGAAGCAGCGTACGCGCGCCAAGTTCAAATGTGGAGGCGCGCGGAAGTGAGGAGAGCCCGGAGGAGGAGCCTGGTCCCAAAGCACGAAGGAGGGGGGAGCAGGCGTCAGAGGGTTCAGCCTCTGGGGAATCCCGGAGGGAGGGAACCCAGGGGGGCAGAAAGACCCTGCGGAAAAGGAAGGAGAGGAAGAGGTGGTCCAGCACAAGCCTCTTAAACTGGTGTGGAGGCGGGACTGATTCAGAGGGGACTTCAGCGGTCTAAGCCTAACAGACGTGGGGCCACGCGCCTCGGATGTGGAGCTAACAATGTTCTTCAATAAAAGCTTCTGTATATAAGCTGGACTTGGCTTTGGTCTCTTGTGAGCTGGGACCTTGGGTGGCCCTGACATTTACCTTACCCATTATCCTTATAGTCAATAATGCAATCATCAGTCAATCAGGAGGTTTATCTAGCATTGCAATGGATGCATGGTACTTAACCCTGCTTAGGAAGACAGGAAGGTGCCATTCAGGGTAAAAGACACAGCAATTTTTTAAATATTTTAAGCATCCCCGAATTACAGCTGTTCTGCCCGGCTTAGTCACGTGGCACAACAATGGCTGACAGACAGAGAAACTGCTTTCTTCTTCCAACTCTTTGCACCCAAACTGACCACCCAAATGAGAACTGCGATCTTCAACAAGCCCTGAAATATTTTATTTCTCTCTCATTTGGGCTCTGACCCCCACCCTGGCCAGAAGGCACAAGGCTCTATGCTGCAGACTGGCATAAATTATTATTTTTATTGTTATTGATTGAATTTCTATACTGCCCTATACCTGGGGGTCTCAGCGCGATTCACAGAGAAAAATCAAAATATAAAACCACAAAATACATAATAAAAATACAAACAGCAACCCAATAGCCCCCCCCAAAAAAAAAACAAATTGAAAAGGGCATCAGATCAATGTTTTGCCTGGCGCCTAAAGGTGTATAATGAAGGCGCCAGGCAAACTTCCCTGGGGAGAGCATTCCACAGACGGGGAGCCACTGCAGAGAAGGCCCCGTTCTCATGTTGCCACCTCTGGACCTCTTGAGGAGGAGGCACATGAAGAAGGGCCTCAGAAGATGGTATCAGGGTCCGGGCAGGTTCATATGGGAAGAGGCAGTCCTTGAGGTATTGAGGAACTAAGCCGTTTAAGGCTTTACAGGTCAAGACCAGCACTTTGAATTGGGCCTGGAGACTAATTGGCAGCCAATGCAATGGTGTAATATGCTTAAACTATCTTGCTCCAGTGAGCTACCTGGCCGCTGAATTCTGCACCGGCTGAAGTTTCCAAACCATCTTCAGAGGCAGCCCTAAATGCAAACCAACATCGGCCCACATAGTTTGGATTTGGATTTGATATCCCGCCTTTCACTCCCCTTCAGAAGTATCAAAGCAGCTTCAAAGAGACTTCAAAGAGATTTCAGAGAAGTGTGACTGGCCCAAGGTCACCCAGCAGCTGCATGTGGAGGAGCGGAGACGCGAACCCGGTTCACCAGATTACGAGACCACCGCTCTTAACCACTACACCACACTGGCTCTTTGCAAAGAGAGGACCACAAGGGTCTTCTTCCTCACCTGCCCATCTTTGAAGTAAACGCAGTTCAGCATTTCGACTGCTGAAGGAGTCACTTTTCCAGCTTCCTGGGTCGTTCCCACCAGCCAGAAGTCCACCTCCTGCCCGGCCCTTGGAGGAGGTTCCTTTTCCAAAGTCATGAGATCCATGCATGGGAAGCCTGCAAGCAAAAGAAGGGCAGGATCATGACCAAAAGAGAGGAATGACAGTGAAAGGCCAGGTATAGAACCACAGAATTGTACAGTTGGAAGGAACCCCCAAGGGCTATCAATAATAATAATAATAATAATAATAATAATAATAATAATAATAATTTATTATTTATACCCCGCCCATCCGGCTGGGTTTCTCCAGCCACTCTGGGCGGCTTCCAACAGAACACTAAAATACAATAACCTATTAAACATTAAAAGCTTCCCTTAACAGGGCTGCCTTCAGATGTCTTCTAAAAGTTTAGTAGTTGTTGTTCTCTTTGACATCTGGTGGGAGGGAGTTCCACAGGGCGGGTGCCGCTACCGAGAAGGCCCTCTGCCTGGTTCCCTGTAACTTGGCTTCTCACAGCGAGGTAACTGCCAGAAGGCCCTCAGCGCTGGACCTCAGTGTCCGGGCAGAACGATGGGGCTGGAGACGCTCCTTCAGGTATACTGGACCGAGGCCGTTTAGGGCTTTAAAGGTCAGCACCAACACTTTGAATTGTGCTTGGAAATGTACTGGGAGCCACTGTAGGTCTTTCAAGACCGATGTTATGTTGTCTTGGCGGATACTCCCAGTCACCAGTCTAGCTGCCGCATTCTGGATTAGTTGTAGTTTCCGGGTCACCTTCAAAGGTAGCCCCATATAGAGCGAACTGCAGTAGTCCAAGTGGGAGATAACTAGAGCATGCACCACTCTGGCAAGACAGAGGAGAAGCAAAAGAAATCTAGAGATGGACCTGAGTTTGGCTGGAATCAGGCCTTGATCCCTTTAGGGAGGTATTATATGCAACGGCTGCAGCTCGGACTTCGGTGGCAAAGGGGTGGAAGGAACAAGAAGCCCCGACAATAACAGACTGGCATTACAAGCTAGTCCAACCCCAGCAATAGAGGAATCACAGCTAAAGACTCCCTGGCAGATGGTCCCCCAAGTCCACAGCTGAATGGCTCTTAGCCCCAGAAAGTTTAGTTGGAATCTCCTTTCTTGTTACCTGAACCCATGGGTTCGAATCCTACCTTTCAGAGCAGGAGAAAACAAGCTTGTCCCATCCTCCATGCGGCATCCTTTTGGATAGCTGAAGAAGGCCTATCCCATCTCCTCTCAGTCTCCTCTTCTCGAGGCTAAACATACCCAAATCCCTCAACCGTTCCTCATAAGGTATTTTAAGCAGAGGTTGGATGGCTGTCTGTCATGGATGTTTAGCTGAGATTCCTACACAGCACGGGGTTGGGCTAGATGACCCTCGGGTCCCTTCCAACTCAATTCTACGATTCTTTGATTTCCAGCCAAGCAAAAGTACTTGAGGAAGGGACATTGATGGAGAACTATTTGCCCTCTAGACCTGAGGACTTCTGTTAGACCTCTGGGCCTAACACCTCTTTGGTGTTACACCTCCTTCCGTCTGGCTTGCAAGACAGAGCTATTCAGCCTGGCCTTTAATTTGAATTCAGCCTGATCTTTTATTTCCCTTCTCTTCCCTCCCCTTTTATGAAGATTACCCACTCTGAGACCCCACAGCTAATTCTCCCCTGGCCTCCTCACTGGCCCAAGTAGGACTAATTCAGCCAGCTAGCCCTGCTTATTTCCCCTAAATTGATTTCTGAATTTTGAATTTTATTGTTATTCATGTTTTTATACTGTATTTTATGCTGCTTTCATAATTAAGTGTTTCAAATTTGTTTTTAGCTGCCCTGAGCCCAGTTTTTGAACCGGGAAGCGGGGGGTATAAATAAAAATTTATTATTATTATTATTATTAGACAGAGAGCAATGGACTCTGAGAATAGAAGGCACCTCCTTTTTCCTATGTTCGAAAATCAGTCCCCCAAATCTCACCTGCAGCATCCCAGAGCCTGTAGACTCGCTTGCTTCCAGGTAAGGTTGTCTTCTCTTTGTCTTCTGTCACCTTCAGTCTCGGGGAACCGTTCACCTCCACCAGCTACGGACGGAGAGACAGGCAGTTGTTCATGGAAGCAACCTGGTTTTTGTTTAGGATAATGGCAAGACCGATGGAGGGAAGGATGGGGAGACAGGACGGGGGCAGGCAGGCAAATGAAACGTGGGAGTATGTGGGCCACCCTATTAAATACGGTGCTCAGGCGGAATCTCTTTCAAGGAATCAAAGCTACTTGTTGTTCTTTGATGGTGGGAATTAAGGAGCAGAGAAAAGTGACAGACAGGCAGGTAAATTTGGTGGGTGGGGAGGAAGAGGTATCATATAGAACCCAAGGCTCCCAGAATAGTCTATATTTGGATACCATTAATGTGGCAGTAAGGGATGCGGGTGGCGCTGTGGGTTAAACCACAGAGCCTAGGACTTGCTGATCAGAAGGTCAGCGGTTCGAATCCCCGCAATGGGGTGAGCTCCTGCTGCTCGGTCCCTGCTCCTGCCAACCTAGCAGTTTGAAAGCATGCCAGTGCAAGTAGATAAATAGGTACCGCTCCGGCGGGAAGGTAAACGGCGTTTCCGTGCGCTGCTCTGGTTCGCCAGAAGCGGCTTAGTCATGCTGGCCACATGACCCGGAAGCTGTACGCCGGCTCCCTCGGCCAATAAAGCGAGATGAACGCCAAACCCCAGAGTCGGTCACAACTGGACCTAATGCTCAGGGGTCCCTTTACTTTTAATGTGGCAGTAAAAATTCTTTTTTTGCACCCAAGGTGCTCTTATGCTGCACAGGATGAGATTGGGAAGGAAATACAGGCTGCAGAAATGTGAAAAGCTTTGCCTTTGTTAAAGGAAGAAGAAGCAATCTTCTAGTCCTCAAGGTTTAAAAATGTGCAGGAAGCTTCTGCTAGTGGTTTAGAAAGGTAGAGCTTCCATACAACATCTGGGTGCTGCATAGCGATCAGCCTCCATGACCCGAAGGATAGATTTCTATGGATCTGAGTTAGGGGATCAAATGCGCTATTTTGATGAGAGAGAGAGAGAGAGAGAGAGAGAGAGAGAGAGAAAAAACAGAGAGAGACCCAGTCCAAGTCCTCCTTTAATGCCTAAACTGCTAGTAGATAATGCTTTTATCGGCCTTTGGCAAGCTTTGGACTACAACTCCCATGAGCCACAGCCAGTCGTGCTGGCTGTGGCTGATGGGAGTTGTAGTCCAAAACACCTGGAAGGCCCCAGCTTGCCAAAGGCTGGCTTATACATTTGCAAGATTCTGTCTCCCAATGCATCCCCCTGTTTCTGAACAGCTACCATAAGGAAGGCTGATCGCCGAAGAATTGACGCTTTGGAATTCTGGTGCTGGAGGAGATTCTTGAGAGTCCCATGGACTGCAAGAAGATCAAACCTCTCCATTCTGAAGGAAATCAGCCCTGAGTGCTCACTGGAAGGACGGATCCTGAAGCTGAGGCTCCAAGACTTTGGCCACCTCATGAGAAGAGAAGACTCCCTGGAAAAGACCCTGATGTTGGGAAAGATGGAGGGCACAAGGAGAAAGGGATGACAGAGGACAAGATGATTGGACAGTGTTCTCGAAGCTACCATCTGTCTTGGAGGTTTTGCTGAACATGATTAGAGGGGACCAGCTGGTTAAGGGGATTCAGGTCGGAGCCAAACAATATAAATTGAGAGCGTTTGCAGATGACCTAGTATTGACCTTACAAGAGCCAGACACTAGTACGAAAAGAGTTTTAGAATTAATTCAAGTATTTGGTCAAGTTGCAGGTTTTAAACTGAACAAGCAGAAAATGAAAGTATTAGGGAAAAATTTAACGGTGGATGAAGGAGAGAGATTTCATAGCGAAACTGGTTTAATGTTAACAAAAAGAGTGAAATACCTAGGGGTGAATTTAACATCCAAAAATGTGAATCTATTTAAAGACAACTATGAGAAATGTTGGACAGAAGTTAAGAAAGATTTAGAAATATGGTCGAATTTGAGACTTTCCTTGTTAGGCCGAATTGCTGTTATCAAGATGAATGTTTTGCCGAGAATGCTGTTTTTGTTTCAAGCATTGCAGATTGTGGAAAAAATGGACTGTTTCAAGAGGTGGCAGAAAGACTTATCTAGATTTGTCTGGCAGGGCAAAAAGCCCAGAATAAAATTTAAGATTTTAACTGATGCGAAAGAAAGAGGGGGTTTTGCCCTGCCGGACCTGAAATTATACTATGAGTCGGAGGCTTTCTGCTGGCTGAAAGATTGGCTACTTCTTGAAAACACGGACATTTTAGATTTGGAAGGATATAATAACAGGTTTGGTTGGCATGCATATTTATGGTATGACAAGGTAAAAATCCATAAAGGTTTCAAAAACCATATTGTTAGGAAAGCTCTGTATAATGTTTGGATCAGATACAAAGATTTGTTGGAAAACAAAACTCCTAGGTGGTTGTCACCAATGGAAGCCAGGGAGGTGAAAAAGCTTAATATGGAACCCAAATGGCCTAAATATTGTGAAATTTTGGAACAAGAGGGTGAAAAAGTGAAACTACAAAGTTATGAGAAGTTGAAGTCCAAAGTAAGAGATTGGCTTCATTACTTTCAGATTAATGAGATGTTTAAACAAGACAGGAAAATTGGCTTCCAGGTGGAGAGATCAAAACTAGAAACTGAATTGTTAGAACCCAATACTAAGAATCTGTCAAGAATGTATAACTTGCTGTTGAAGTGGAACACACAGGATGAAACAGTTAAATCAGCTATGATTAAATGGGCACAAGACATTGGTCATGACATTATGTTTGCTGACTGGGAACAGTTATGGACCACCGGTATTAAATTTACGGCATGCAATGCCCTAAGAGAGAATATTATGAAAATGATCTATCGGTGGTACATGACCCCAGTTAAGCTTGCAAAAATATATCATATGCCCAATAACAAATGTTGGAAATGTAATGAAGCTGAAGGTACTTTTTATCATCTTTGGTGGACATGCCCAAAGATTAAGGTCTTCTGGGAAATGATCTATAATGAAACTAAGAAGGTTCTTAAGTGCACCTTTCACAAGAAACCAGAGGCCTTTCTCTTGGGCATGGTTGGCCAAATGGTACCAAGGAAAGATAAGACCTTTTTTATGTATGCTACAACAGCAGCAAGAGTTCTTATAGCAAAGTATTGGAAGACACAAGAACTACCCACACTGGAAGAATGGCAGATGAAGGTGATTGACTATATGGGACTGGCTGAGATGACAGGCAGAATCCGTGACCAAGGAAGAGAGACGGTGGAAGAAGATTGGAAGAAATTTAAAATTTATCTTAAAAATTATTACAAGATTAATGAATGTTAAAAAATGTCAAGGGTAATGTAAAAATCTGGATTACAGCTGTAAATGATTGGGTAAAGTAAGAAGAAGTGGAAAAAAAAAAGTTTGAAAATTGGCAGAAGTGAGGGGTTGCTGGAAAAAATTACTAACTAGAGATGCAGAAAAGGGAGGCATGGGGAAGTCGGTGAAAGAGGGTAAATGAAAAGAAGGTTATGAACCTATACGTGTTTTATATGTTGTGTTTGTTTTTGTATTGTGTTGTGTATGTTTAAAAAATTTATGTTGGAAAACCAATAAAAAATTTATTAAAAAAAAAAAGTGTTCTTGAAGCTACCAGCATGAGTCTGACCAAACTGCGGGAGGCAGTGGAAGACAGGAGGGCCTGGCGTGCTCTGGTCCATGGGGTCACAAAGAGTCGGACACGACTAAAGGACTAAACAACAACAACAACATCACACCAGCAGGCTCATAAAGGTTACTCTCTTTCCCCCTCTGTCAATCATTAGAGAATAGATTTGACCCGAACCGCAGAAACCAAGAGATTCTGGCCCTGCAAGCGCGTCTCTGTGGAAGAACTGGCTTACCTTGTAGACGCAGCCCAGGGACGGCTGAAGCGTGCATGTCACCAGGTGAGTGCCCACGCCAATCATGTCTATTTCATTCCCCTGGCAAGAGGACACAGCAAAAGAGAACAATTGAGTTGTCCGCCCTCGGCTAATGGGCATCGCAGGCGCTTCTCTGCGTCCCACACAGCAGTCAGCCGCCTCAGGAACATGCCGAAACTCTCAGAAACTCCAAAGGGAGGTCAGTTTCAACGCCTTCTCCTGCCACGAAAAAGAGCTGGCAGAGTAAAAGTTAGAACAGCTTGCTCTAAATAGACCAGAGGCCCTCAGCTCTCAGCCTACTTGGCCAAGACATAATTGCTACTTTGGAAAAATAATTAGGTTTTGAAAGATGGCTCAGAAGCCTATGGAATGAACAAACAAATAAATAAAAGCATCTCAACCTCAGTCTTCCCCCGATCATCTGCAATACGGGGAGAATAATATTTATTTATGTTTTAGACCACTTTATATTATAAAAAGAATCACAGAGTAGCTCGCGAAACACTGTAAAGCAACATGCTGTTTAGAAAGCTGGCATATGTTTTAATCTTTTTCCAGACTATTTTAACTTTTCGAAAGTCTTACATTATTTTCAGTTTTTCTCGATGGTAAATGCTTCGTTTTACCGCTCTGAGTTCTGCCCGTGGTTTACAATCAAGCTGATGGTGTTGTTTTGCTGAGTGTGGAGACGTCGTGGAGAAGCGGCTTAGTCCTGCTGGCCACATGACCCGGAAGCTGTACGCCGGCTCCCTCGGCCAGTAAAGCGAGATGAGCGCCGCAACCCCAGAGTCTGCCACGACTGGACCAAATGGTCAGGGGTCCCTTGACCTTTACCTTTATCCTGCAAGCGAAGAGCCATCTTCAAAGTCTTGCATGGGGAATCTACTTAATCGCTAGGCCTTTGAGGGTGAAACCACTGCATCACCCTGCAAGACTCAGAAAAATGGCAATCTTTGTCTTCCCGGCTGAGTGATGACCCAGAAAGGACCACGATAGCTACTACAGCAATGCGCTCTACGTGGGGCTACCTTTGAAGGTGACCCGGAAACTACAACTAATCCAGAATGCGGCAGCTAGACTGGTGACTGGGGGAGGCAGCCGGGACCACATAACACCGGTCCTGAAAGGCCTTTATTGGCTCCCAGTATGTTTCCGAGCACAATTCAAAGTGTTGGTGATGACCTTGAAAGCCCTAAACGGCCTCGGTCCAGTATACCTGAAGGAGCGTCTCCACCCCCATCGTTCTGCCAGGACACTGAGGTCCAGTGCCAAGGGCCTTCTGGCCATTCCCTCACTGTGAGAAGCAAAGCTACAGGGAACCAGGCAGAGGGCCTTCTCGGTGGTGGCGCCCGCCCTGTGGAACGCTCTCCCATCAGAAGTCAAGGAAATAAACAACTATCTGACATTCAGAAGACATCTGAAGCCAGCCCTGTTTAGGGAAGTTTTTAATGTCTGAAGTTTTATTCTGTTTTTTTGTGTTCCGTTGAAAGCCGCCCAGAGTGGCTGGGGAAACCCAGCCAGATGGGTGGGGTATAAATAATGAATTATTATTATTATTATTATTAATCAGTAACTTTTCCCCAACTACCCACCCCAGTTTCCAAGACAGTGAAACCAAAGGGAGAAGATGTACACCTGACTGTGTTTTTATATTTTGCTGGAAGACGCCCAGAGTGGCTGGGGGAACACAGTCAGATGGGAAGGAGACAAGTATTATAATATTCCCAATAACACTCCGATAGGCTAGGGGACCGGGGATATCTAAGTTACTGATAGTGTCCAGTATACCTCGGCCCAGTATACCTGAAGGAGCGTCTCCACCCTCATTGTTCAGCCCGTACACTGAGGTCCAGCGCCGAGGGCCTTCTCGGTAGTGGCACCCGCCCTGTGGAACGCCCTCCCATCAAATGTCAAGGAAATAAACAACTACCTGACTTTTAGAAGACATCTGAAGGCAGCCCAGTTAAGGGAAGTTTTTAATGTTTGGTGCTTTATTGTACTTTTAATATTTTGTTGGAAGCCGCCCAGAGTGGCTGGGGAAACCCAGCTAGATGGGTGGGGTATAAATAATAAATGATTATTAAATTAATAATACCGAACGTCTGTGATCTCTTTTCTTTACCTGGCCAGGCCAAACTTTTACAGGGCTTCCTTGGAGCACCAAATAATTTGAGCTATGCTGCTGCAGGTAATTATTGCTATTACCTGCTGCAATTATTTGCTCGCAGAGAGTCTCCCCTTCCCACGCACCAACCTTGAGCAAGAGCAAGCATGTCCTCACCTCCTGAGAGAGCTCCTGAAGGTTCTCTTCGCTGACGTCATTGCTCACGGCGATGGGGACTGCTTCAAACCAGGGGACCTGAAAGCTGGATGGCAAGACAAGCAAAAAAGCAGTGTAAGGACATCACAAGCAGGGTGGATAAAAATCAAATATTTTTAAAAAACAACAACAACCCAATTTTTAAAATTTAAATTGGATTTTTTCATTTAAATTGGATTTTTAAAATAAAATGCTTTAAGGAGGAAAAATATTTCTAAAGATTTTCTATTTAAGTTACATTAGAGTCCAAAGGCTATTGATCAGGAAATACGGATTTGTTTTCAGTTTTTCATGTGTGCTAAAAAAAAAAAAAAGTTTAATCACATCAGTTAACAAACATGGATACATATGCTATAATGTTATTGTTTTAGTTAAATAAATTGTTTAACTTGTTATTAAGGAAATGATTATTTTTCTCCTTCCAATAAAGTACAGCAGAAAAGTTGTCCAAATATAAAGAGTTAAGTTATTAAACCTCACAATAATTTCATAATTATCTGCCTATGTATTTCTTATAGTATAACCAAATCAGCAATTTTCGATATAAGTGTAAAAACTACTCTGAAAATTTATTATTCCAAAAATGAAACCTTCATCTGGTTGTCAATATTAAGATTATACCAGCAAGAACGAGTCTTTTTGTAAAAAAAAATTATTTAAATCAAGTCTTACTGACTAGTGATTTAAATCAGTAATTTAAATGGATTCGATTTACCGTATTTTTCGCTCTATAAGGCGCACCAGACCATAAGACGCACCTAGTTTTTGGAGAAGGAAAACAAGAAAAAAAATATTCTGAATCCCAGAAGCCAGAACAACAAGAGGGATCTCTGCGCAGTGAAAGCAGCAATCCCTCTTGCTATTCTGGCTTCTGGAATAACTGCGCAGCCTGCATTCGCTCCGTAAGATGCACACACACTTCCCCTTACTTTTTAGGAGGGAAAAAGTGAGTCTTATAGAGCAAAAAATATGGTAAATCAAATCCACCCTGATCACAAGAGGCTGCCGGATCAGGCCAAAGGGAACCCATCTAGTCCAGCATCCTGTTCTCACAGGGGCCAAGCAGATGCCCCAATGGGAAACCCATAAGCAGGATTCGAACACAAGAGCAACTCTCCCCTCCTGTGGTTTCCAGCAAATGGGATTCAGAAGCAATTCTACCTCCAGCTATGGAGGCAGAGAATAGTCATCCTGGCCCTCAATAGCCCTCTTCTCCAAGAATTTGCCTAATCCCCTACTAAAGCCATCCCAAACTGGTGGCCATCACTGCTTCCTGTGGCAGGGAGTTCCACAGTTCAACGACGTGCTGTGAAAAGAAATTGTTTCGTGCATCTGTGCTGAACCTTCTGACATTCAGCTTCCTTGGAGGTCTATGTCAGATTCTGAGATCTAGCTCAGTATCATCCACACCGACTGGCAGCCACAATCCAGGGTTTCAGAGCGGGGTCTTCCTCGACCTGCTAACTGTTGAAGCAATGATTCTTCAACATCAGCTTCGTTGGACTGGTCATGTTGTGCGGATGCCTGATGATGTCTTCAAAAGCAACTACTCTATGGAGAAAGCTAGAGAGTTCCAGAAAGACATCTACTTCTGCTTCATTGACTATGCAAAAGCCTTTGACTGTGTTGACCACAGCAAACTCTGGCAAGTTCTTAAATAAATGGGAGTGCCTGATCACCTCATCTGTCTCCTGAGAAATCTCTATGTGGGACAAGAAGCTACAGTTAGAACTGGATATAGAACAACTGATTGGTTCAAAATTGGGAAAGGAGTACGACAAGGCTGTATATTGTGTCCCTGCTTATTTAACTTACAGTGGTACCTTGGGTTAAGTACCGTATTTTTCGCTCTATAAGACGCACCAGACCACAAGACACACCTAGTTTTTGGAGGAGGAAAACAAGAAAAAAAATATTCTGAATCTCAGAAGCCAGAACAGCAAGAGGGATCGCTGTGCAGTGAAAGCAGCAATCCCTCTTGCTGTTCTGGCTTCTGGGATAGCTGCGCAGCCTGCATTCGCTCCATAAGAAGCACACACATTTCCCCATACTTTTTAGGAGGGAAAAAGTGAGTCTTATAGAGCAAAAAATACGGTATTTAATTCGTTCCGGAGGTCCGTTCTTAACCTGAAACTGTTCGTAACCTGAAGCACTACTTTAGCTAATGGGGCCTCCCACTGCCCGTGCTCCACCGGAGCACAATTTCTGTTCTCATACTGAAGCAAAGTTCTTAACCCGATGTAATATTTCTGGGTTAGCGGAGTCTGTAACCTGAAGCGTATGTAACCTGAAGCGTATGTAACCCGAGGTACCACTGTATATGCAGAATTTATCATGCGAAAGGCTGGGCTGGATGAATCCCAATCCGGAATTAAGATTGCCGGAAGAAATATCAACAACCTCAGATATGCAGATGACACAACCTTGATGCAAAATTTTAAAATGCAAATTTTAAAAAAAGGAATCAGGCCTTGATCAGCAGCCATCAGCTCTGCAGGAACATCTCCGCCTGGAAAGGTCAAATCTGGGGGGAAAGTGAGGGGAAACGGCCGCACACTTACTGCTTGCTGCAGGTGCGAAAGACTCTCCGTATCTCCACCGACTGCTTGGCCAGGTCCCCGCTGTCCAGGCGGACGCCAGTGACTCGGTAGCCCAGCTCGTCCAGCGCCAGGGCGACGGCACAGAAGTTTGGGATGCCGCTCCTGTGGGCAGGGAAGGGGTTGCAAGAAACTGTAAGGAGGATGGAAGATTGGCAGATCCTAATGGAAGAATATCTGCAGCTGGGGAAAGCGACAGGAAGCGTAAGAGGCCAACCAAAACAAAAGTCTACAGTGGTACCTCGGGTTAAGTACTTAATTCGCTCCGGAGGTCTATTCTTAACCTGAAACTGTTCTTAACCTGAAGCACCACTTTAGCTAATGGGGCCTCCTGCTGCTGCTGCGCTGCCGGAGCACGATTTCTGTTCTTATCCTGAAGCAAAGTTCTTAACCTGAAGCATTATTTCTGGGTTAGCCGAGTGTGTAACCTGAAGCGTATGTAACCTGAAGCGTATGTAACTAACCCGAGGTACCACTGTATAAGGATTGGGGAATCTTTAAAGAATATTTAGAAAACCATGGAATAAAAGGAAACATCTTGGCAGAATTAAACTGATCCCTGTATTGTATAAATATAAGTTCGTAGGGAGCTGGACCATAAAGAAGGCTGATTGCCAAAGAATTGATGCTTTTGAATTATGGTGCTGGAGGAGATTCTTAAGAGTCCCATGGACTGCAAGAAGATCCAACCTCTCCATTCTTAGGGAAATCAGCCTTGAGTGCTCACTGGAGGGACAGATCCTGAAGCTGAGGCTCCAAGACTTTGGCCACCTCATGAGAAGAGAAGACTCCCTGGAAAAGACCCTGGTGTTGGGAAAGATGGAGGGCACAAGGAGAAGGGGACGACAGACGACGGGATGGTTGGAGAGTGTTCTGGAAGCTACCAGCATGAGTTTAACCATACTGTGGGAGGCAGTGGAAGACAGGAGGGCCTGGCGTGCTCTGGTCCAGCAGGTCACGAAGAGTCGGACACGACTAAACGACTAAACAACAACAAAGCAAAGACCAACGTAACCTCAAATCATAAGCACTTGGCCTCAGAATAGTGTGGTACAGTGGTTAGAGTGCCAGATCTGAGAAGAGACCAGGGTTCGAATCCCCACCCGGCCACGAAGCTCACTGTGTGTGGCCTTGGGGCTCAATCCCTGCCTCTCAGCCTAACCTACCTCACACGGTTGTTGTGGCAATAAAACGAGGAGGGAGGCAAGAGACCTTGGAGACTTAAGGTGGGGTGTGAATGCAGTAAAGAATAACGAATTTAAGTTTGGAGTGCAGAGCTTACTTCATCACACAGAAGGTGTCCAAAAGACCCTGGAAGTTTTGTGGAAAGGTGATGGCGTAGGAGACGAAGGCAGCCAGCTCCCCACGGTTCACTGTCTCCAACGGGGCTTGGAGAAGTTGGCAAACCCGGCTCAGCCATGTCTCCACTAAGGACAGAAAATCCACAGGCTCCTTTCCGTGTTGTGGGATCAGGGTCTACAGAGAGGAAGAGAGGAGCTATGAGAATCCAAGCCAGGTCGCCATCTTGGGATTCTGGACCGACCACCCAGGGATCTCATTGGTGCATTTATTCCGTAAAACTTACGCACCGCTCAATTGTTTTTAAAAAGCAAAAACCCCAGGTTTACGAAGAGGAGCAAACGGTACATTGAGCAGCAAAAGCAGGAGAAGCAACTCTTTCGAGAAGATAAAATCAGCAATAAGGAAAGGCTAAAAAGATGAGTTGAGAAATAAGACCAAGGGTACATATTGATATAGGCATGTATTAGACAAAATGTAAATAAATATACAATAAGAGTACATTCAATTGTAAAAAAGGAATATACAACGGGATAGACAGGAAGTCCAAAGTGTTGGTACAGATATTACTTCGGAATAGTTTTTGGTCCTTGTTTTTCCCCCTCTTCTTTTTTTGTTATCTTTAGGTATATAAATTTCGTATATAAATTTTGTATACATGTTGAAAATTTTATTATAATAAGCACTGTATTGTAATATGATATTCTTTACCGATGTAACATAAGAATGTTAATAAATAAATAAAATTGCCAAAAAAAAGGAAAGGCTAAAATGAAAACATTCTACATGCCTCTGCAACCTGTCCCGTCCCCCCAAAAAAAATACTAACCCGCGGGTTCACCTCAGCCAGTGAGGTGAAGGACAAGATGTAAGAATGCGCTACAGTTCCCCGCACTGGAATCCCATAGAGCTTCCCGGCCAGGACGTTGCTGGTAAAATCAAACCCTGGAAGAGAAGGGACTCGTGTCAGGTTTGGGGGGGGGGCTGCATGGTTCCCAGGACCCATTTTCACCAGGCCTTCAGCAGGAACAAATCGGAAGTGAGCCTCCATGGGCTATCACGGGTGTGGGGGACTCCCTGGTCCTGAATGGGGTCACTGTGCGCCTGAAGGACCAGGTGCGCAGCCTGGGAGTCACTTTGGACTCACAGCTGTCCATGGAGGCGCAGGTTAATTCTGTGTCCAGGGCGGCTGTCTACCAGATCCATCTGGTATGCAGGATGAGACCCTCCCTGCCCGCAGACTGTCTGGCCAGAGTGGTGCATGCTCTAGTTATTTCCCGCTTAGACTACTGCAATGCACTCTACGTAGGGTAACCTGGAAACTACAATTAATCCAGAATGCAGCAGCTAGACTGGTAACTGGGAGCGGCCGCCGGGACCATATAACACTGGTCCTGAGAGATCTGCACTGGCTCCCAGTGTGTTTCTGAGCACAATTCAAAGTGTTGGTGCTGACCTTGAAAGCCCTAAATGGCCTCGGTCCAGTATATCTGAAGGAGCGACTCCACCCCATCGTTCTGCCTGGACACTGAGGTCCAGCTCCAAGGGCCTTCTGGTGGTTCCCTCCCTCCAAGAAGTGAGGTTACGGGGAACCAGGCAGAGGGCCTTCTCAGTGGTGACGCCTGTGGAACGCCCTCCATAGCTGTCAACGTTTCCCTTTTTTAAATGGAATTTCCCTTATTCCGAATAGGATTCCTCGCAAGAAAAGGGAAAAGTTGACAGCTATGACGCCCTCCCACCAGATGTCAAAGAGATCAACATCTACCTGACTTTTAGAAGACATCTGAAGGCAGCCCTCTTTAGGGAAGTTTTTTAATATTTAATGCTGTATTGTTTTTAACACTCCATTGGGAGCTGCTCAGAGTTGCTGGGGAAACTCTGCCAGGTGGGCGGGGTATAATTTATCATCATCATCATCATCATCACTCTTAACCGAAATCACACAAGTTGACTGCGATCGCAGTGTACTGTTTTCACCCATGTTAAGCAGTACGAAGAAAGGAGGAAGGAAAAGTCGTCTTCATAAGAGGTGCAGCTGTCGTGTCTTGAGGTACGGCTTGAAGGCTTTGGGGTTTTGGCCTCCTTTCTCAGGGTTGTTTATTTAATATAGACATATAAAATTTTGAGAATATATTTGCAAAAAGTCAGCAAGATGCACAAAACAAAGGAAAAACAAAAAAACCCTAATTGTCACTGTAGCCGTGAATGAGTGATGTTATTTTCAGGGTTTTAAGGGGGAAGGATTAAAATCTCAGGAAGAGCAGCTAAAACTAAGGGGACCAGGCTATTTTCTGCCCAGCTCAAGGGCTTCTGCAATGAGCACTACCCCGAATCCATCAGACCCCACATCCAAACCCAACCAGCCTGCCCCTTCCTGCTGCAGGTCTCCACCTCAAATCTCCAAGCATCACTCCTTCCCTTACAGTAGGGACGGAGACCCTGCAGCCTTTCTGATGTTTATGGACTACAAATCCCATCATCCTTGACCAATGACCACCTAAGTTGGAGCTGATGGGTACTGGAGACCAGAAACACCCAGAAGTCCCCAGATGTTTCCCAAACCTGGCTTACAAGCTCTTTGGACCCTTGGTATGGGCAGAGACCAAACCCCAAAAGGAAGTCTCTGGTGACAGCAGCAAGGGCAAGGCAGGTGGTGCCGCCTAGTGGCCAGCGAAGGGCGAATCACAAGTCAGAACCTACCCCCCACGTATGAATACTTGGAGGCAGAGAGGCCCCCGTCCGGTCCCTGCGCACGCCGCAGCCCCATCTCCATGAGTTTCTTGTCCGGGCCTGCTATGAGCCGGAATCGGGCAGCATTCGTAGCGACGAGGCTGCAAGGAGGAAAAATCGGGTTGAATATTAACCGATCCTTTTATTGCCTTCCAACACAGCAGAGGGTTTCCATTTACTTTAATGCACTGCTGGGATTTTTCTAGGAGCAATTTCTTCTTTGCTCTCGGATGCAAGTGCACATTAGAAAGAGCGTCTGCAGCGGTGCTCAACCTGTGGGTCCCCAGATGTCATTGGACTACAACTCCCATCATCCCTGAGCTCTGGCCTTGCTAGCTAGGGGTGATGGGAGTTGTAGTTCAACATCATCTGGGGACGCACAGGTTGAGAAAGTCTGGTCTAGAGAGAGCAGGACTCCCCAATGTGGTGCCCTCCTAGATGCCTGCCGGAACACGACCCCCCCATCATCCCTGACCCACTGACGCCGCTGGCTGGGAGTGATGGGTACTGAAGTCCATAACATCTGCATGGTTGAGGGACACCAGGTGAAAGGGGGAAAACCTCCAAGAGGGAAAGCATGGCTGGGCTGTGTGTTCGATCCAGAAAACCTGTTTTCCTAAAGTTCGGATGGACTAATGTTTGAATGTGCCCTTCCTGTTCCCCACACAGTCCCACAAAATCCTCAATGCATCTCTAGATAGACATTTGCGTCCAATTATGACATCGTCATCACCTCCATCGTTCTGCCCAGACACTGAGGTCCAGTGCCGAGGGCCTTCTGGCGGTTCCCTCGCTGTGAGAAGCCAAGTTACAGGGAACCAGGCAGAGGGCCTTCTCGGTGGTGGCGCCCTCCCTGTGGAACGCCCTCCCACCAGATGTCAAAGAGAAAAACAACTACCAGACTTTTAGAAGACATCTGAAGCCAGCCCTCTTTAGGGAAGCTTTTAATGTTTAATAGGTTATTGTATTTTAGTGTTCTATTGGAAGCCGCCCAGAGTGGCTGGGGAAACCCAGCCAGATGGGCGGGGTATAAATAATAAATTATTATTATGATTATGATGATTAGTGTTCCTGCAAACACTGGGCATGCACAGCAATTTTTTTTATGTGCAGAAGCATTGAGCGTTGCCCCCTCTGCTCCAAAGGGCTCCTTTGCCTTCCGCTTGTGGGAAGCGACTTCCTTGTAGGAATCTGGCAACCTGCCAAGCGGCCTCTAGGAGAATTTCCTGGCCACCCCATACCCCCAAGTCTAGAGTCCACAGGGGCAATGTGCACCGATTATAGTCTCAGCGCGACAGATCTGTCAGGAGTTCAGACTACACTCGAGTAGGACCTTAGCAGAGACACACGCCCGACTGGCATGTTCTCTCCCTCCTGGTCGATTGTTTGGGAGCTTCAAAAGCTTTCTTCAGCCCGAACATCACAGCGGCCGATGCCAACCGACACTGGCACACTTAGGGATGTGCAGAGTTTGCGCATCATGTGTAACAGACCTCAGCAACTCAGCATTTTGGCTAATCTACTTTATTTACATATAAACACACATGGAGCACTGCAACATGGCTCCCTCTCTCTCTAGCATCAGACAGCAAAGAGAGAAAAAAGAACAAAGGACAGTAGTCCCACTTTACGGAACACAGTAACACAAACATCCTGTCTCCGTCACTTCCCACTCTGTGGAGTCAAAACATTACACCGTCACGTGAAAGAAAACAATCCCATGACTGCAATCACGGAGCAGGAATTCTAACAAGATCCTGCCGTCAATGTTAACCAAAACACAGAGGCCGGAAGAAAAGCAGTCCTCCGGCCCCTCACTCACATCCTCACCTGGCATAGTTCACCAAACACAGCAGGGTGGTCTCTAGAAGCTGTATCACCAGCAAGGGACCCTTCACCTGCAGCACCGGCACCTACAGGGAGGAATTCAGAAACACACCTGTACCACAGAACTCCTTTGCAACCAGTCAGGACCTGTCATTTTTTGCTACGGTTTTAGAGCACTCCATGCATCACCCCCTACAGGCCTGTCTCTTCTGCATCTGAAGGCTCTTTCAGGTGAAGTTTCAAAAGGAAGCACCTTTTGTTAAAAGTACTTAGGTTACAAAGGGCAGAAATGCATACCGTATTTTTCACTCCATAAGACACACTTTTTCCCTCCTAAAAAGTAAGGGGAAATGTGTGTGCATCTTATGGAGCAAATGCAGGCGGGAGGCAGGCAGGAAAAGCCCCCAAGAGCCACACACGCTCCACGCGGCTCTTGGGGGCTTTTCGCCGAGGAGAGAGAAGGGACTGACTGGATTTTAGAGGGGGAATGCAAGAAAAAAAAAATTTAAGGGGGCGCTGAGCAGGGCCCGGGGTGCCAACAAGCTCTGCTCAGAGCTCCCTTTAAAGAATATTTTTTTCCTTGCATTTCCCCTCTAAAAACTAGGTGCGTCTTATGGTCAGGTGCATCTTATGGGGCGAAAAACATGGTGCTTTCCCTCCCCCCCAACTTTGCAGCAAAAAATATTTGTTGTTGAGTTGTTTAGTCACGTCCGACTCTTCATGACCCCCTGGACCAGAGCAGGCCAGGCACTCCTGTCTTCCACTGCCTCCCACAGTTTGGTCAAACTCATGCTGGTAGCTCTGAGAACAAAAAATATTAATTGATATATAATCCCTTGTAAGCTCAAAGAATGCCAGAAAGCTTAGAGTGTCAGACTAGGATCTGGGAGACAAATCCAGCTATGAAGCTCACCTTGGAGTCAATCACTGCCTCTCAGACTAGCCTACCTCACAGGGTTGTTGTGAGGAATAAATGGGAGGTGGGGGAGAATCTTGAAATCCTTGAAGGAAAAGGTGGCAAATAAATGTAAGAAACAGTAATAATAATATAACTAGGCAATTTGCAACATTATAAAAATATATTTTAAAAAACCACCACTATTTAAAGCAACACAAATCATTAGACGACATGTTCTGAAATATGAATGCAAACAGAATTGCACATGGATTACTATAACCACCACAAGCTGACTAAAATAGACAAATTCAGCAGACGATTGGTCCCACCCACCAGATGTGCAAAGATGCATTTCCTATAAGGTCTGAAGATGCCTTTGTGAGTTTGTGTGTGCGATGTGAGAGGTTGTTGATGTACACCTTTGTCCGATCAACACTTTGCAGGCAGAAACTACTCCTTGAAAACACCCACCCTGGCGAAGACAACGGACCCCTCTGGAGCGGCAGAGACGGAAACTTCGGACGCATCCACCGTGCGCAGGTAATCGAAGAAAGCTTTCTCCGTAGTAGCAGGAAGGACAGATTCGAGATACTCGATGTCTGGAAAGGAAGGATGCACACCGAGAAACTGTGAGCGACAGGGGAAGTTTCCAAGGGACAGTTTGAAGGAAAAGGGACGATGCCCAGAAAAGCTGAAAGCATTTTTAAAAAACCAAAACTAAACACCCTTTCGGCTTTCCCAGCTGCTATTTTTTTTAAAATGGTGTTAGCAGAAGCAGATTTTTATATTGAGCATCACGTAATCAGTTGCTTTAAGGCAGCAACTCTATGCAACAGAAGCTGGAGAAAACGCACGCCAGACCCAAACCCTGATCAGGAGCAAGGAGCTGGTCCAAGCCTATCAGAGGGGTGAAAAACCTGAGCCTTTAAAATCCACTGACACTACCTTTTTCTCCAGGTAGCATTTGACTGAGCTGAACAGAGTTTGGATGCAGCTCCTTGCCCAATCCTGTCACACCTCCAGAAACCCGTACAGTCGTACCTTGGTTTTCGAACAGCCTAGTTCTCGAGTGTTTTGGCTCCTGAACACCACAAACCCGGAAGTGACTGCTCCGGTTTGCGAACTATTTTTGGAAGCCGAACGTCCGTGAGGGCTTCCGATTGGAGCTTCCGGCAGCCAATCAGAAGCCGCGCTTTGGTTTCCGAACATTTTGGAAGTCGAATGGAATTCCAGAATGGATTCCGTTCAACTTCCAAGGTACAAATGTATATAAATTGCTAGCTTTTCACTGGGTGAAGGTGTTCCTATTCTCTTAGGCATGTGGGTGTTGATATGGTTGGGGTTTTAGAGGTGATGGTTTTGGCGTTTGCCTTTTGGTTGGGTGGTGCTGTGGATTAAACCACAGAGCCTAGGACTTGCTGATCAGAAAGTCAGCAGTTCAAATCCCCGCGATGGGGTGAGCTCCCATTGCTCAGTCCCTGCTCTTGCCAACCTAGCAGTTTGAAAGCACGACAAGGTGCAAGTAGATAAGTAGGTACCACTCCAGCGGGAAGGTAAACGGCATTTCTGTGCGCTGCTCTGGTTCGCCAGAAGCAGCTTAGTCCTGCTGGCCACATGACCCAGAAGCTGTACGCCGGCTCCCTCGGCCAATAAAGCGAGATGAGCGTCGCAACCCCAGAGTCGGCCACGACTGGACCTAACGGTCAGGGGTCCCTTTACCTTTACATCGTATTTTTGCATTATAGACCTCTTGCTAATTCTCCTCCGAGATTCTGTTACAGCAAAGAGCAGCAAAATGAACAAGCACATATACAGGGGGACAAGTGTTTTGGAGGCCCTTCTTGTCCTGTTTGGAAAAGCATTATAGCGAAATGAAATCGCGGACAGCATTAGAGATGGGAACAGAGGGAGATTAATGAAGAAGTAATTGTATTAGAGAGATTTCTGTAATAGAGAAGAGTCTGATATATGAACCTGGATGTGTGGGTCAGAAGTCAGTTTACAAAGCAATGCAATTATTATTATTATTATTATTATTATTATTATTATTATTATTATTAT
>JAXCMG010000020.1:33384783-33479633 GCA_034642415.1 Podarcis siculus | reverse complement strand
ATTATTATTATTATTATTATTATTATTATTATTATTATTATTATTATTATTTTAGTTTTCAATTACAACAATCCCATAATAGCCTCATTATAACAATGCCAAATTATAATACAATTACTAACACCAATCATTTAGAGGCCAAATTATAAAACTTAGGTGGGCCCCCGCATGCTAGTATTGATGGTTTGACAATTTACTTTATTCCTGCATTCCAAAATCTTATTACGTAATTTCCATTACACTCCAGTCAAAATAACAAACCCTTATACAGCAACTGCAATATTAACAACTCCCATTCGTATTGACACATTAAATGATTTCAGCGATGTAATTATTTCATTTGAAGCGAAATTTTAGAAATTTAATAAAAAATTATAATACATAAAACCATGGGGACGAGTGCTCTCAGACGCACAAAAAAAGCCACAATAACACACACACACCCTAAATACTTTCAGAAGGTCTCTGTTTACCAGGCCTTCATTGTTTTTTTTAATCTGTTCTGTTTGCAAAACCCAACCTCATTATTTCTACTCATCCGTGGCCCTGGGCTTTGTTAACATCGTCCAGTCAACAACAGCCCAAACCACAAAGGGAAGAAACTCGTGCTGGGATGTGATGCAACCAGCAGAAGGACAAATCCCAGCTGAATCACAATGTGAAGCTGCGAGCGGGGATGAAGATTCGGGGGAATCAGGGCAGGCAGAAGAAAGCACTGCTTGCAGCACAGAGTTAAACTGCGGAACTCCCTGCCACAGGAGGCAGGGAGGGCCAGCAACCTACCGTATTTTTCACTCCATAAGGCACACTTTTTTCCTCCTAAAAAGGGGAAATGTCTGTGTGTCTTATGGCGTGAATGTGTGGTCGATCGCTGGCTCCCTTTCTGGCCCCGCCCCCTTGCCCAGGCCTCCATTGTTGAATGTTCTGCAGACGGAGGCTGTTTGGTTCCCCAGCGACATGACTGGCTGATTAGATAATCTGGAAACTGTAGAAACGGCTCCCTTTCCTTTCCTAAAGAAGCTGCAGAACTGTGAGTTGAACCCCATAAAAACTGGATTTTTTCCCCTTTGCAAAGTAAGCTCAACAACTTTGAGCTGATCCTCAAAAAAAGGGGCTTTTCCCCTTTGCAAAAGAAGCTGAAGAAGAAGAAGAAGAAGAGGAGGAGTTTGGATTTGCTATCACTACCCGAAGGAGTCTCAAAGCGGCTAACATTCTCCTTTCCCTTCCTCCCCCACAACAAACACTCTGTGAGGTGAGTGGGGCTGAGAGACTTCAGAGAAGTGTGACTGGCCCAAGGTCCCCCAGCAGCTGCATGTGGAGGAGCGGAGACGCGAACCCGGTTCCCCAGATTACGAGACTACCGCTCTTAACCCCTACACCACACTGGCTCTCTGTGAGCTGATCCTCAAAAAAACAGGGCTTTCCCCCCTTCCTAGTCAGGTGCGTCTTATGGAGCGAAAAATACGGTGCATGGCTTGAAAAGAGGACTGGACAAATTCACAGAGGAGTGGGCTATGGATGGCTGCTTAGCCAAGATGGCTATCCTCTAACTCCACAGTTGGAGCCAGCAAAGCTTCTGAATACCCGTTGCTGGAAACTGCAGGAGGGGAGAGATGCTCATGAGCTCGGGTACCACTTGCAGGTTTCCTACAGGCCACTGTGAGAACAGGATGCTGGACTAGACGGGCCGCTGGCCTGACTCAGCAGGCCCTTCTGATGTTCCTATGAACCAGGAAGACGTCTCCGTGTAACGTGGAGGAGCCACATGGGCAGGTATCCCACCTGTCCCTCCCTCTCTTCCTTAGAGGACCCTCGTACCTACGGGACCACCTGTCCCGTGGGTCTGCCCCGCGGAGGACCTTAAGGTCCATAAATAGCAACACCCTAGAGGTCCCGGGCCCTAAAGAAGTCAGATTAGCCTCAACCAGAGCCAGGGCCTTTTCAGCACTGGCCCCGGCCTGGTGGAACGCTCTGTCTCATGAGACCAGGGCCCTGCAGGATTGGATTTCTTTCCGCAGGGCCTGTAAGACGGAGTTGTTCCGCCTGGCCTTTGGCTTGGAATCAACTTGATCCCCTTCCCCTCTTTCCTTCTGTGATGGAACTCCTATTTGGGGACTTCCCTGGCTTTTCTGGCCCACATAGGACCAGTCTGGATAGTTGGCCCTGGTAAAGACTTGACGTTTTCATCCCCAAAAAAGTTTTTGATTTGAGTTCCTACTGAAATAAGGCTGCATTTTAATGTTGTATTTTAACCTTGTTTTTAAGTTGTATTTCAATCAATTGTTTTATACTGGTGTTAGCCGCCCTGAGCCCGGTTTTGGGTGGGGAGGGCGGGGTATAATAATAATAACAGTGAGCCGGCCCACTGGTAGAAAAGTTTGCGGACCCCTGCTCTAGAGCCACAGGATGACAAGGGGGACTCCGGTACCAGGCTACACGGTGTGAACAAGTAGTAGTAGTAGCAGTAGTAGTAATAATAATAATAATAATAATAATAATTTATTATTTATACCCCGCCCATCTGGCTGGGCTTTCCCAGCCACTCTGGGCAGCTTCCAACAAAATATTAAAATACACTAATGCATCAAACATTAAAAGTTTCCCTAAACAGGGCTGCCTTCAGAACAAGAACTTGGCATGACAGAGTCACTGGTGAAACAACATCCATGCAGGGGGTGCATTGCAGGGGGTTGGACTAGATGACCCCGTGGGCCCCTTCCAACTCTAAGATTCTATGATTGAACAACAACCATTTCATTATTTTATTATATATATCCCACCCCATCTGTCTGGGTTGCCCTAGCGACTCTGAGTTGTTTGTTTCCCACACACATAACGACATAACAAAACATCCAATATTAAAAACAAAAATATGAAGAGGGTTTTTTTGATGTCTGGCTGGCTGGCAGGAAGGACCACAAACAAACAGAAAAGATATATAAAGCATATAATAAATGAGTATGGTTGGTTGGGGGAGAAAATCTGTTTTAAGATAATACACCGAAAATTCTGTTGAAGTGATACTGGACTAAGTCTGTAAGCAAAGTCTGAGATACCACTTTCAAAGAGAGATAATTTTCTGGTGTTTTTAGATGAACGGGTTATCAGGATTTTAACTCGGTCCACAAGGCTGTGACAGAGACGGCGCATGGGTTAGGTGTCACAGGAAGTAAAGGCGTAATTGTGTACACACACAAACAGCCTTTGCTGCGTAGCTGGACTCATTCCTGCCTCCCACGCCCAAATTTCAGTCAAGCACAGCCTTTTCTCCTCTCTCCTCTTTTGACGCCTCCATTCCCAGTTCCAAGTTATGGAAACTTACAGGGAGCAGGTTCTTTCTCCCCTGCTGATCAAAGGTTAGCAGGGAAAGGTGCCAGAAGCCCTCGGGAAACCCAGGGACACCAGGAAATATCTGCAAAGGCCAGGGAAATGCCTTTACACTCTGGCGAAGTAAATGTTTCACTTAGCACATGGTCTGGCGTCTGCCAAATGGGAAAATGTCAGGCCACACTTGAAAAAGAGATGGAGAGGAAAACACGGGGGATCAGGGCCACAGTGGCCACATGCTCTGCTTCCATAGCGGGAAGCAGCAATGATTCTGAGTGCCTGTTACTGGAAACCACAGGAAATGAATTTTGCTCTTGTGCTGAAATCCTATTTGCGGGTTTCCCATAACGGCATTTGGCTGGCACTATGAGGGCAGAATGCTGGACTGGATGGGCCATTGGCCTGATCCTGCAGGCTCTTACGTCCTCCCTCCACTTCCACTTCCCCCTCCCCAATTCCTCTGTCATTTTTCTCATATCAAATTTTAGATTGTATCTTCCTCAGGGCAGGGACTCCCCATCGTACACCAGGCATTAAATAAATACCTTCACCTAAAGGCAAAGGGACCCCTGACCATTAGGTCCAGTCGTGGCCAACTCTGGGGTTGCGGTGCTCATCTCGCTTTATCGGCCGAGGGAGCCGGCGTTTGCCCGCTTCTGCTGACAGTTTTTCCAGTTCATGTGGCCAGCATGACTAAGCTGCTTCTGGAGAAACCAGAGCAGCGCATGGAAACACCGTTTACCTTCCCGCCGGAGCGGTACCTATTTATCTACTTGCACTGGTGTGCTTTCGAACTGCTAGGTTGGCAGGAGCTGGGACCGAGCAACGGGAGCTCACCCCGTTGTGGGGATTTGAACCGCTGACCTTCTGATCAACAAGCCCTAGGCTCAGTGGTTTAGACCACAGTGCCACCCACTTCCCTTCACCTAGACTTTAATAATAATAATAATAATAATAATAATAATAATAATAATACAATTTGTTATTTATATGCCACCCATCAGACTGGCCCCAGCAAATTAAAAAATTCTGCATGCATTCTGACCTCTTTTGCAAGATCAGCTCCTGCATGTGCTATGAAAACATGCAGCCTTCTGAGTTACATGGGGTTCTTAAGTCCTATGGGGAAAGGGAGTCCATTACCCAGCTATGTGCAGAGCAGAAGTGGACCCGGCAAGGTTGCTCTCAACACAGCTGAGAATTAGCTCCCCTTTCACTTGGCAGGACAAATCCTGCAACCCAGGAAGTCAGACCTGCCCCAGGAGAGCCATACGCTCAACACACAAGCCAGTAGCTCCACAGAGCAGTTTAACCACCTTCTTCGAACCTCACAAATTAGGAAGGGTACCTAATTCGGAGCGCAACCCGAAAATATTTAAGCTGAAGCGTATTCATCCCAAGGTATGACTATATTCTGTTGGAAGCCGCCCAGAGTGGCTGGGGAAAACCAGCCAGATGGGCGGGGTATAAATAATAAATTATTATAATTATATTATTCTTTCTTCCCCGCTTCCTCCCCATCGATCCGTTCAGCTGCGCGGCTGCCTGGAGCGCGGAGCCTCTGGCCATGTGCAGAGTGCTTTCCTGGGGAGAAGACCCGCCCCCCCCCCCCTGCACCCTTGCAAAGCCTTTGCGCCCCCCTCCACCCCGCGCTCGCTCACCTGCCGGGGAGAATCGGAAGGCGCGCAGGAAGGCGAGGCACTCGGCCAGCCCGGCGCTGAGCGCGAAGGCGCCCTGGAAGGGGCATCGGCGGAAGAAGAGCTCGAAGGCGGCCGCCTGGCGGTGCCGCCCGCTCCGCCAGTAGCCGTACGCCATGGTGAACTGGTACAGGTCGGTGAGCAGCGCCAGGGACCCGCGGCGCCACGGCGGAGGGGGGCCCGGCTCGCCCATGGCACCCAGACGCGCCCTCCGCTGCGCCCTGTGCGCCCTCGGAGGCGCGCCGAGGACACCAGGCTCCGGAGCCCCGCGAAGCGCCCTGCTGCCCCACGTGCCAAGGGGGCAGCCCTGGGCGGGGCGGCAGGAGGGCAGGCGCCGCCTCCCCCCTAAGGCGCCTGGGAGATGTAGGCCGAGGGCAAGCGGCTGGAGCGCGCACGCCAGACCCGGGAAGGGATCGCGGTGCATGGCGTGCCCTCTCCATCCCCTTGCGGGTCCGCAGAGGAGGAGGATCGCGAACCATCAGCCACCCCACCCAGTCCCGGATTTACGCATAAGCTAAGCAAGCTATAACTTAGGGCCCCACTCCCTTGCAACCCCCCCAAAAACCCGGGAAAAAACACTGGGTGTACATTTCCAAAAGATAAGATGAAAAACCAATAGAATAAAACCTACAGACAGCAACAGTGTTTTGTGTTGTGTAGGCTCCTATGATGTAAGTCATGGGCCCCGCCTGCTAGCCTGCTCCCTAATATACCACTGGCTTGCTCCTTTCTATATATAGGGGGCCTACATTCTGCATGGACTGGTTGCAGGGCAACATGTGCAAATGGCTTGAGATACCTATGAGGTCCATAAATTAACATACAGTGGTACCTCAGGACGCGAACGGGATCTGTTCCAGAGCCCCGTTTGCACCCTGAATAGAACGTAAGAAGCGACGGCACATTTGCACGTGTGCGGGTGGTGTTTTGCTGCTTCCGCGCATGCAGGTGACGTCATTTTGAGCGTCTGCGCATGCGCAAGCGGCAAAACCCGGAAGTAACGCACTCCGTTACTTCCGGGTTGCCACAGAGTGTAACCCGAAAATGCTCAACCTGAAGCACATTCAACCCGAGGTATGACTGTATATTCAACACAAAAAACAGCCACAATTTGTTGTTGACAAAGGACAGCCGGACATATAAAGGGCCCCATTACCTTCAGTAGCTGGGGGCAGTGGAGTAGCGTGGGTTGTCAGCACCCGGGGCAAGGCAAGTAATTTGCGCCCCCTAACCCGTGGATTTGCGCCCCCTAACCCGTGGATTTGCCCTAACCCCAGATGTTGCGCCCGGTGCGGCCGGCCCCCCTTGCACCCCCCACGCTACGCCACTGGCTGGGGGCCTCCTCAAACCTAAATCCAGCCCTGACCCCACCCCATTCCTATAGGTCTCCCCGAGTGCCTGTGCATTTGCTACAGTTGTGGGAGAGGCTGGAGGTCTAAAAGAGCTCTGCAGATGAATCAGGCCAGCGACGCTTCAACTCTCCCCACTTGGTATTCCCAGCCGCAGCAGCAGCAGCTAGGGCAAGCTGCTTCCTGCCAACAGTGGAGGCACAGTAGAACCAAGTAGAAGGCGTTCACCGTAGTGGAACGCCCTCCCATCAGATGTCAAGGAAATAAACAACTATCTGACTTTTAGAAGACCTCTGAAGGCAGCCCTGTTTAGGCAAGTTTTTAATGTTTGATCGTGTTTTTAATATTCTGTCAGGAGCCGCCCAGAGTGGCTGGGGAAACCCCGCCAGATGGGCGGGGTATAAAGAATAAAATTATTACAGTGGTACCTCGGTTTACGAACTTAATCAGTTCCGAAATCCATTATTAAACCAAAGCCGTTCTTAAACAGAGGCACGCTTTCCCTAATGGGGCCTCCCGCTGCCGGTGCCCTTCATCCGTTCGGCATCCGTTCATAGACCGAGGTAAAGTTCGCTAACTGAAACACTACTTCTGATTTTGCGGAGTTCACATACCAAATAGTTCGTAAACAGGGCTGTTCTTAAACCGAGGTACCACTATATTATGGCTAGTACCTGCTGATAAGACTTACATCTCCTTGAATTTGTCCAGTACTCCTTTAAAGCCATCCCAGTTGATGGCCATCACATCTTGCAGAAGTGAATCCATAGCTGAACTAGGGTATGTGCTCTGCGAAGCACAGTTCACATATAGAAACAGGGGAAGCTTATATTGAACCAGACCCCGGGGTCCATCAGTGTATTGTGTACACTGACCAGCTGTGGCTTTCCAGAATTTCAGGCAGGAAGTTCTTCCCATCTCTGCTACCTGGAGATGCCAGGGAAGGAACCAAAGATCTCTTGTAGGCACAGCAGATGCTCAGGCATTGATCAGTGATGGTTGGACCAATGAGGTGACTTTTACCATTGAGCAGCAGGATGCAATCCAACCATGATTGTGTACTGCCCACAAGTTTCCTCTCCACCACTGATTTTTTTTTTTTAACCATAGGATTTAACAGCAGCCATTTATTACGAGTGGAAAGCGCAGCGTGAGAACTAAAGCAGTCCCTCCCGTTTGAACACCCCGACACCGAAGCATTAAGAATCAAAGCTCCATTACCAATTTCATGGTTCCATAAGAAACTAAACTGGCTTTAAAAATAATAATCCAATGACTATGTTACATTTTGACCAAAGCTAACAAGAGGACATGGAGAAATCTCTCACCCCAAGACTGAGAGATGCGCCAGTTCATGTTGAGGCACCAGATTCTAGTATCCTAAGTGGGCTACAGAAACAGGGCCAACCTGTGTTAAGAGCCCAGGAGGTGAAGCATTCAGAGCTAAAAGAGTGTGATTTCCTTAACTATACAGAGGTGTGCGCATTGCACCTGCTTCTTTGCTCACGTTGAGGTGCGTTTGCTTAATTAAGGGGATGCAACGTGGCCAGTGGAAATTACCAAATGTTCCCATTCTTAATTCCTCCTCTCCGATTTCAAAGGAAAGATGGAATTTCACCTTTTCTTCCTGGTAGTATCAGGCTTGGTCGTAGCTGTTTCATAAGTGAGATTATTACCATCTTAAGAACACGCAAAACCTGTCTGGCCTTACAGCACCTGTTCTGCAGGGTCTCACCGAACCAAACTCAGCAGCAGCTTAGAAGGTTTCAAAGCAAGGGCAGTTTAGTACCTTCCCTGCAGAAACAGCAGAAGGATTTGTTGATGGGATGTATAAGCAGATGCCAGCTGCGTCCTTGGTTCCCAGACATCATTAATCTATTCAAGCAGAGCTGACTCTGCAGCCATTAATGCACTACATATCTGATCCCATGCAATGCCCATCCCGGAAGTGTGCTGATGAGACAAGTTCTGTGCAGAAGCAGGACATGGCCTTGTTGAGAATTCCATTCCACCTTAAGGAACAGGCATGTGGAAATGTTGCATGGCACATGTCTGTTTACATTCCAGCACAGCTTGCTGGGAACTTCCGTTGTGGGTATAGCTTTTGCTTATGCTGTTTGCTTTGGACATGAAGGAGATCAGACATGTTTCCTTTTGTCCTGATCTACGCTGAATAAACCTGCTTGTAAATATGCTAATGCCACTTCTCTTTGCACAGCGTTGTCTCTGCTGAATAGCATGCACAGTCTTCTAAAGCCTGTGTCGCAGATTTATGCTGCACCAAGGACCGGAGTTCGCCCGGCACACCAGCAGGTGGGCTGGAGCCAGCTGGGGGCCTGCCAATTGCCCCCATTTCCTTGGTTGGAAACAAAGTTGGAAGGGACCCCGGGGTGGGTGGGTGTCATTTAGTCCAACCCCCTGCAATACAGGAATCTCAACTAAAGAATTCATGACAGATGTCTATCCAACCTAAGCTTGAAAACGTCTCATGAGAATCTGTTCCACTGTCGAACTGCTCTTACTGTCAGAAAGTTCTGCCCTATAGCTGGGTTGGAATCTCCTTTCTCGTAACTTAATCCACTGGATCGAGGCCTACCTTACGGAGCAGGAGAAAACAAGCTTGCTCCACCCTCCACAGGACAGCCCTTTAGATATCTGAAGATGCCCATCATACCTGGTTCAAGCAGCCAGGACTGTGAAACCAAGACATTGCAGCTCTTCCATTGCCTGCATTAGAAGAGGTCGGCGGGGTTACTTTGCTCATCCCCACTTGGGCAGGTTGTGCTGACATCTATGTTAGCCTGACATGTAAACTGGCCCTACAGCCCAAGCCAAGTTCTCCCAATCAGTAGAAAAGCATGGGAGCTACCTTGGTGTGCAGACCAACAGTCCCTTCCCAGTTTCAACTCCACCCTAAGGAGGATTTTGTGCAACTGTTAACCTCATACGGAGGATCTCCCCCTTCTGGACAATCTGTCTCCTTGCACTTATGTTCCTTCTCGCTCAAGAACTAACCAATGTTTATATCTAAGGCAGGCACAGGCAAACTCGCCCTCCGGATGTTTTGGGACTTCAACTCCCATCATCCCTAGCTAACAGGACCAGTGGTCAGGGATGATGGGAATTGTAGTCCCAAAACAGCTGGAGGGTCGAGTTTGCCTATGCCTGACCTAAGGCTTGAACCTTTCCCATTAATATTGGATAACACTTCCTTCAACCTTCTTCTAGGATTCATTTTCCCTCCCACTGACCACTGTCATAGCAACCCCCGAGAAATGGCTCCAATTTGTCAATATCATTCTTAAAATGCAGAGCCTGGAACTATATATATATTTTTGCAGTCCTAAACTGCAGACTTATGTTCAGCTTGCAACTTATTACCATTTCCAAAATCCTTTTCACATGTACAACTGCTGTCGGGTACCTCCCTTCCTATTCTGTGCATTTGATTGTGTGTGTGTGTGTGTGTGTGTGGTTGCACATGCACACACACTAAATGCAGAAATTTTCATTCTATCCGGAAGCAAATGAACTGTGTCCTCTGTAACAAGAGAATGCAAGCCACCCCTATGTTACCCAGCTATTGTCCATGTGGCCGGGGAGGCGTGCACGGACAATGCTGCAGGAACATCTTGAGTACAAGGTCATCTGAAATGAACTTTATTTGCACAAGAAACATAACAGGACCAGCGCCTTTCTCTCCAGGCAGTGCACATTTAAGTTCAACCACCTCCAAAACAAGAGAAGACATCCTGGAGGAGGAGAGTTGAAAAAGGATGGTCCCTCTGATCAGCAGCAACTCCTACAACAGAAAAGAAAGATGCCCTCACACAGCACTGCTCTCCAACTCTTGACCTTTTATTAGCTTTAGAAAGTGTAAAGGTTTGCCGTTAGATCTTGTTGAAAGCAGCTATGTCAACACTCTGCACCTGGAAGACATAAGGGAGAAAAATGAAGTGAGAAGAGTTTTTGCACTGTCAGGCCAAAAAATAAATAAATCCCAAGACTGGCCTAAGCGAAGGGGCTGTGTGTGCAAACCACAGACTCTGCAATCTGATCCAGGCATCGTTTGAAAACCCTAACCCTCATGATAATTAAGAAGGACTCCGCTTCAGTGACCTATGCAGATCGCATTCTGGTACATAAGCAACTACACAGAATGAGAGCCAGTGTGGTGTAGTGGTTCAGAGCGGTAGACTCGTAATCTGGGGAACCGGGTTCGCTTCCCCACTCCTCCACATGCAGCTGCTGGGTGACCTTGGGCTAGTCACACTTCTCTGAAGTCTCTCAGCCCCACTCACCTCACAGAGTGTTTGTTGTGGGGGAGGAAGGGAAGGGAGATTGTGAGCCGCTTTGAGACTCTTTAGGGTAGTGATAAAGCGGGATATCAAATCCAAATCGAAAGAATCTGTCTGTCTATCTAATTTCTGCAAGAAGTTTTGTACAAGTTCTATTAATGTGACTACACTAGGCCTTAGTCAAATGCTTTGCATCAGCGTTTTTAAGGTTAAGGTTAAAAACCCAGGATCCATGCCTGTTGTACCCTTGAGAGCACAAGACAATAACGTCCTAGCAAGCAAATACTCAATCACCAATGCAACTCCCACCAATATGGTCCCCTCCAGATGTTTTGGATCACAGCCACCATCAATCCAAAACATATGAAGGGTATATATCAGGTTGGCAAAGTGAACATGGCAGACTTGCTCCTGGGACGAAGCAAGCAGCAGATGGTATAAGAGCTGGGAGAACACACCAGCAAGCCTAAGCTCAATGCACAAATATAAGCCTCTGGCACTGCCAACAGCCTCAACACAAGCTTTTAAAGTCTGGGGCTGAACTGAATGTTCTAAAAGTTTGAGCACAAAGATGGGCTTTTCCGGAGACTCAAAAGCTCTTGCCAAAAGCCTAATTTTTTGCACTAGTTTCTTGCTAATGTAGTCCTAATCAAGGGTCTGCATTATTCCTAGTTACTCAAGGCATCTGGGAGTGGGAATTAGCAGGATGCCAGGACAGTGTTTGTTTCTCTCTGTAGCACCCTCCCTGGGGAAAAAAAGCAAAACCCCAAAAGCCTTCTCCCCCCCCCAAATAGCTTGGAATGTTCATGAAATTCCACCTCTTCCCCATTATTTTGGATCAGCTCCAATATGGTCAATATGATCTTGTTAAGAGGCTTGCACAACTTGGACACAGAATCATAGACATGGAAGGGACCCCAAGGGCTCATCTATTCCAACCCCCGGCAATGCAGGAATCTCAGCTAAAGCATCCATGACAGATTGCCATCCATCTCTACAGTACAGAATTATATCACCATGTGCTGGGCAACTGGGCCAGAGAAATAGCCCTCCGTGGGAACTTACGTAATCTTCAAACTTGGTGATCTCCTCTTCCAGTATATCTGTCCCAACTTTGTCATCTTCCACCACACACTGGATCTGGAGTTTATTGATGCCATAACCCACTGGGACCAGTTTGGAGGCTCCCCAAACCAGACCATCCATCTGAACAGATCTGACACATTCCTCCATCTTGGCCATGTCCGTCTCATCATCCCACTGAAGGAGGGAAAGGAGAGGGGGAAATGGGAGTTAGCAAAGCAATCAGTAAGGAAAATGCATGAGCCAAGGGAGTACAGTTGACACGAGGCAGTGCAAGGTTGCTTGCAGGAATAAAAGACTTCCCAGAGATTATCCAAAAGTAAATATGTGAAATGGAGAAGCCATATACGACTGTAGATTAGCTTACCAGCATTGGTGAGAAATAAAATCTAGTTAGCAATTTTATGAAACTTTAGATCTTTCCTTTCACCTGTTTTCAAGCTACTCCACCGAGCTCTTTTTTTTTGCCAAATGTAACATATCCCCCAAACCTTTCCTTAATCATGTGCCAATCAAGTGTCTGCCATGAACAACAGTCAAGTTCCAGCCCAAAGCAAATTCAATGATGGCCCTTGTGGTCTCTTCCAACTCTATGATTCTATGATTCTATGATTCAATGGAGAGTACAGTGATGATTGGGCTGCAAGGTTCACTTGGGAGGTTTGCAGTGCAAAAATTATTAGATAGTTGCCATTTCAATATGCTATGCTACAGCAAGAAGATTACTTCTTGAGTTGGCACCTTGTAAAGTGTAGAATGCAACTCCGCCTTGTGGAGGTAACCTGATGCTAAAACAGATGGAACAGGTTGTAAAAACGCTGGGTGCTATTTTGATCCTGCTTTTTCTCCAAGGATCTTAGGGCAGCAAACAGGGCAATCTTGCCCCGCTCTTCTCATCCTCACCTGCCTTCTTGTGAGGTGGGTTAGCTGAAGAGATGGAGACTGGCCCAAAGTCATAACAAGTTTTGTGACTGGGATTTGAAGGTGAAACTACAGCACACCAACTCCCTCATATGAGCGTGTTTCTGTCTAGCGGTTGCTCTATTTTTGTATTTGAGTATCTGACATACCCATGACATGCGTTCTAAGCGTTACACAGAAAGATAAAAGAGTTGAGAACCCAATTACTGGATGGTCTTGGAAGTGGTTTGCTCCAACTGCAATACGTTTTTCCTACGTATTGATCCTATGCTTGATATTAAGCATTTTGTGAGCTAAGTGCCCTGAATCTGATACAAAGCCAGGCGTTTTTAGTTTGTCAGAAAAGTCTTAAAGGTAAAGGGACCCCTGACCATTAGGTCCAGTCATGGCCGACTCCGGGGTTGCGGCGCTCATCTCGCTTTATTGGCCGAGGGAGCCGGCATGCAGCTTCCAGGTCACGTGGCCAGCATGACTAAGCCGCTTCTGGCAAACCAGAGCAGCGCACGGAAACGCCGTTTACCTTCCTGCCAGAGCGGTACCTATTTATCTACTTGCACTTTGATGTGCTTTCGAACTGCTAGGTTGGCAGGAGCAGGGACCGAGCAACGGGAGCTCACCCCGTCACGGGGATTCGAAACGCCGACCTTCTGATCAGCAAGCCCTAGGCTCTGTGGTTTAACCCACAGCACCACCCGCGTTCTAAGAAAAGTCTTAGAGGATGCCAAATTTGGAATTAGGCAAGAAGCCCAAACCAGCAAACAGTAGGAACCCTATTTAGCAACGCCCATTAACCACGGCCTAGTACTCCAAGGCAGCGCTACATCAGTCTTGAGAGTTCCGTATTTGTTTTGTCCAAACTTCAGGATACTCAGCTCTGCATCTACAATCAAGTGCTGAGAACATGGAATGCTCATAGCTCTCCTCATATTTGTTCCAGCGCCCCAGAAGACTGCAGACAGGGTGAGAGACAGAGAAGAAAAGAGGCAGAGACAACACACTCAGAGCTTCAGGGCTAAGGTGGAGAGTTCTTTATGAACGCCCAATTCACACAAGATACACTTTACCAGTTGAGTGGAGCACCTGAAGTTATCCCCATTGACACTGACTCACTGGCAGAAGGGTAAAAAAAGGAGCTTACTGGCTTGACATCCAAGAGGATGGAAGACTTGGCGATCAGGCCAGGTTTCTTGGACTTCTTCTCTGCATACTGCTTGAGCCGCTCTTCCCGAACTCTGGCAGCTTCCTGGTCTTCCTCCTCCTCGTCACTACCAAACAGGTCGATGTCGTCATCGTCCTCATCTGCAGCCGCTGCCGCAGAGGTGTCTGTTTTCCTTGTAGACGAAGCAGAAGGCAGCTCAACTTTCCTTGATAAATGGGTCAGCGGCTCCACCTTCTTCATGGGAGTGACATGCTTCAAAGAGACACCAAAACAAATCTTGCATCAAGGGAAAGCGAAAAGCAAATGCCAAAAGGGAGGGGAGGTAATCGCTAGGAGCGAAGGAACTCTGGTCACAGGCAAAGGACAGGGAGACGTGTGAGAGGGTGGGTTTTCGGTGCCAGCCAATAAGCAAGCACAAATTTGACCCATGGGGCACAATCCATCATATTACCCTGAGGGAGCCCCATTGAAATGAATAGAAGTAATAATAATAATAATAATAATAATAATAATAATAATAATAATAAATAAATTATTTATACCTTGCCCATCTGGCTGGGTTTCCCCAGACACTCTGGGTGGCTTCCAACAAAATATTAAAATACAATAGTCTATGAAACATTAAAAGCTTCCCTAAACAAGGCTGCCTTCAGATGTCTTAGAAGACATCTGTAGTCAGGTAGTTGTTTTTCTCTTTGACATCTGGTGGGAGGGAGTTCCACAGGGTGGGTGCCACCACCGAGAAAGCCCTCTGCCTGGTTCCTTGTAACCTGGCTTCTCGCAGGGAGGGAACCACCAGAAGGCCCTCGGTGCTGGACCTCAGTGTCCGGGCTGAATGATGGGGGTGGAGACGCTCCTTCAGATATACTGGACCGAGGCCATTTAGGGCTTTACAGGTCAGCACCAACACTTTGAATTGTGCTCGGAAACGTACGAAGATGCGTAGAAACACCAAAATGGATTGTGATTTGTGACAATTATGGGGAGAGGGCTGTCATTTGGGCTTTCCACCCCAGAGTGCTGTTGTGTTCTGATCCTGCGTGGGAGTTTCCCATGGACACTTGGTGGGCACTTGGCTGGCCACCAGGCTGATGAACTAAATGCGTCTTTGGGATAACTCAGCAGGGATCTTCTAATGTAGACAGTAATGTAGACAGTAACTTATCACAGCCCAGGCCAGTGCAAGAGGTAAACTTAAAGTTTTTACTTGGTCACTCCCACACACAGATTAAGGGAATAGTTTTCAAAGTAAAACACATTTTCTGGGGAACCCTGGCACTCCTTAATGAGAAGATTGCTAACAGTTGAAGAAGAAGTGCCCACCGTTGCCGATTTCCTCCTTCAACAAAGCTCTCCGATGGCATGTTCCTTTAGAAATAGTTTTACCTGTGTTGGTGGTGGCGGTGAAGGGTGATGAGAGGTAGATGATTTTTCCAGAAGACTCAGGCGGTTCTCAAGTCTGGAGATGGCAAGCTGAAGGTCTGTAACCACTGTAGAATGGGAGGGGGGGTAGAGAACACTGAATGAATGGGATCAAAAGTGACAGCATGGAGCACTTTGCTTTCCTTCCTGCCAGTTACTGTATTAAAATCAGCAGAATGTGAAGATTTTAGCAGCACGTCAGTTGCAAGCCATAATCTGGTTTCGCCACTCACCACAACGAAGGTTTTGATTCTCTGCCTCCAGGGTCGCGATCCTGGTGACCAGCTCACTTTGGTCCCCAGCCGGTCCTGCTGCAGAGGTGCTGCTCACACTCTGAAAAAGAGACAGACAGTATGGAGAAGGGTGAGGCCGTCGGTTGCCGACACATCAGACAAGAGAGACGCTCTATCATAACAGAGCCAGAGTGACAGGAGAGAAATGGATGGGGGAAGCTGGGAAGAGAGCAACAGGGACCAAGCTTTTTCACACAGAAGGTGCAAGACAAATAGCACATGGCCTGAGCCCCAAGATGGAAACTGGTGTACACAGTTCCTCAACTCCTGAATATGTGCTCCTGTGGGACTTTTAGGTAATTCAAAACAAAACATAGCTGTCAAATAGTCCCTGCTATGCGGTACCTCCTAATATCTTAAATACGATACTATTTGCATGGCATGTGTATGAATGTCTCAAAAGGGGGGATATGTGTATGGTATGCACCTCTTTTTTATTTTTATTTATTTTTATTCTGTTCTTAAGATCACACCATCATGCAAGGCAAATAATGTGAATACCTGTCCTACTCAGGGATGGGAGACCATTTATTATTATTTTTTAACAAGTCTGGGAGAGATGGCTCCAGTTCTTCTCAAGAGAACTTGGCCAGGATCCAAGGCATTGTGAGCCTAAAAGGACTCGAGGCACTTTCCCGTCCTAAACTGCAGTTCTCCACTCTGCATGGACAACTGTGTTTGAAACGGGGAGTTTCAAAAGCAAACTGGAAGATCGAACAAGCAACAGATAAGCATCAGAAATCACAGGGGGTTTGTACAAGCCCCTTGTGAGAACTTCAGCCAGTTCCTTGCACCATAGAATCTTATGACTGGGATCTAATCACAACTATGGCAGCTTATAGCTAAGGGTTCTAGAAATGTGGGTTAGGGAATACTATTTTCAGTTATTCTGCTGCTTAAGTAGTACAGATGTTTCTAAAAATTAGATCTAACTTAAAAATTAGAATATAGCTTTATAGCCAAGGGATTCTCTTTCCCCACTTGAGAAGCCATTCCTGAAGGATAATATAACTGTGTGGATATTTTCCACAAGCACAACTATGTATAACTAGACCATTAAACGGTACTGAATTTGCAAAGCAGCACAATGACAGGATGGGGAACAGGCAGGGGAAGGGCCTTACGTAGGAGCAAGGGCTGACCCTGGCAGACAAACAAACAGGTTGTTGTGCTCCCCCCTCCCCAAAAGCGACTTACAGTCGCGCGACCTGACTGCTTCTTGCGACGTGCTGGAGGGGCTTCGTGGGGGTTTTGCAAAACTGTCTTGAGCTGGAAAGGGCAAGAGTATTTTATGGTAAAAAAAAAAATACACGGTTTACTCTGGTCACTCATGCAGATGTGGGCAGCTAAGCAGAGCAGTCAAACCCACATGCAGGAAAACATGCCTAGGTAAGAAAAGTTAAGTAAAATCAATATTCTGAGAGTAAGACAGTAACCTGGGATGCATTTATAAAAATGAGTTTAAGCTTCAAAGTTCTGTTCTTTTCAACTAGGGTCAGGGCACAGATTTGGTCTTGTCTGCCTAACCAGAGATAGCAAATCCTACCATTCCAGCCCAAAATAAGCTGCTCACACTGTCAACTTGTCCCGACATGGAAATGGCTGAAATAGCTTAGCAGAGAAAGTTCTGTGTTAAACAGTTACGGCAACTTGCAATTTAGCCATAGACACGGCAACTGGAATGGCATTAGGCTTAGCGGAACAGCCAGGATTATTTCAGACACAAACACGTGAAAACCATCCATACACATTTTAAATCCCTAGGTAACCTCAGCCAGGAGGTAAGAGAACTAGTCAAGAAACTGAAAGTGGAAGTAGGTGGCGAATTCTTGTGATGGAGGGAGGAATGGTGATGGGGGAAATCCCCAGAGGTTATTTATGGGGAATGATGCTGTATAACTTGTTCATATGTGATTTGGAGTCTGAGGTGAGAAGCGTGTAGTTACATTCGCAAGTGACTGTTTTCACAACCTGTTTATACCATAGATTCCTAGAATGATTCTTAAATTTTGCACCACTGGCACCATCTCCATGTATGCCACGACTCCTCCTACCTTTGTCTGATGTTGCATATTATGACAATGGTGAAGGGCCAAAGTGAGGAGATTTCACCCCTCCCATACCCAAGAATCTCCTGATGATCTCCTGATGGTCTCTGCTGACTCTCCACAGAGGAGGAGGCGTGTCCTGCTATCTACTTATTCTGCCCAGCACCACATCAGTGTGTCAGTCTGTGTGTGTGAGAGAGTCAGTCAGTCAGTGTATCGGAGAGAGAGAGAGTGTCTAGAGATAAGGTTGCTGCTAAGTGCAGCTGCAGACTCTCAGTGTAGCATTGATTTATGCTTAGAATATTCAGCTCTGTATATAGTTTTGTATCATAGTTGTAGTTACAGAATAAAAGGAAGATATTCTACAGAGCTGCTCTCCGAGTGGTTTATACTCTGCAAGACTCTGCAAAACTCTGCTGCGCAACGACTGTATTATTGAGACAGTGAATCCGGTGCTCTCAGCTCTAAGCTGTGAGTCCACAGCACTGTGACCTGTTCCTGTGAGAAAGGAGGTCTCTGGCAGTGCTACCCAGCTCGCCTAGCCCAGTCGGGGTTGAGGTGCATGAGTCCAGTTGGTGCACTGGCTCAAGGGCGATGCTGACACAAAGGTCATTGGTAGAATACATGCTTTGAATGCAGAAGGTTCCAGGTTCAACCTCCCGCAACTCCAGATAGGACTGGGAATGTCTCCTATCTGAAATCCTAGAGAGCTGCAGTCAGGATGAAACAATGTTCTGACTTGATATATGGCAGCTTTCTATTTCCCAAATGAAAATGTCCTCCCTTTTCGGTATTAAATTTTTATTTGTGCTCTGTTGCACTTGTGGTTTTTTTTGGCTTGCAACTTGCCTCTCCATCTCTTAGTACTGTCATAGCTCTGCATTTTGTAACTGCCATTCCTTGAATTATTAAAATAAATTGATCATCAGCTCCATTTGTAGCCTGGTTATTTTTTTTATTTTTAAACATGCTGTAACCGACCCTCCTAATCAAAATGAGTTCATGTTACACTTAGCACTAGGCCCAAGACACCATAAATTGTTTATTCCTCTAAAAAACCCACTTAGGAAGCACTTAGGAAGCTTGATGTGCTGTAGCTGGAACGTTTGGGACAGCACAATTAAATCAATTCAGAGAACAAGTTGTGGAAGAACAAGTTTTGGAAGCCAATCAGGATAATCAGTGCTTCCCTTTAATAAGCAGGGGAAGAATGGCAAATTGCTTTAAAAATAAGAGTGTTACAGCAGCCAGAGAAATCAAATGCACAACAAAGAAGAAAAACACACCCACAAAACTGATACGCTGTGCTCACAAACCACCACCACAAATCCCCTTCTCTTCCCCTGGAGAAGCCGGCAGAACTGATCTGGGCAATTTTAACAGACAGCCTTGGTCAATCTGGTGCCCTCCACATTTGGCAGTGGCCTGGCTACCAAAGCCTACAATAGAGATTAGTTCAAGCTGCCATTCCAAGTTTTTAACAAGGAAATGCAAAAGAAACAGGATGGGAAATCCTTTTCAAAACTGACAAATATTTAGTGGTCTATAAATCTTCCAAACAAATGCTTTAAAAGGAACCCCACAGCTTTAAAAGCTTTTAATGAGCTAAAGCACCTACCATTACCAAATGATTTTTTTAAAAGCAAGGATGACTGTTTCAGATCTTGAATTCTACCATATGCAAATAAGGCCAAACTATCTCCTAGACCCAGGGCTATTTTCCAGCTGGAACTTGCTTAGTTCCAGCACCTCTTAGGTGGGCACTATTGCCATTCTAAGAGAATGAGGGAGGTGTTCATGGTGAGTTCTGGTACCTTTCCCCCCAGAAAAATAGCACTGCCTAGACCCTTGATCTTGACCCACTTCAGTCCAGGTTAAGGCCAGGGATTAGGGCTGAAATGATCTACTGAAGATCTTTCACCGCCAGATTAACACACATACTTGCCAGCAGGCTTTTATGGGACTTCTCTGGCGTCTGGACAAGACTGTTTGTCCAGCCTTTCTCAACCTGTGGGTCCCCAGATGTTGTTGAACTACAACTCCCATCACCCCTAGCTAGCAAGGCCAGAGCTCAGGGATGATGGGAGTTGTAGTCCAACAACATCTGGGGACCCACAGGCTGCTTCCTAACTTGGTTTGTTCCTGCTTCCTAACTTTGTAACTGGAAACTGTTTTAGAATTTTACGTTTTGACTATTGCCTGCCCTGGTTTCACTATGTAATGATGAGACAGAGTAAATATTGCAAATAAAAATGAGCCTGAACTACCGTATTTTTCGCCCTATAGGACACACTTTCCCCCCTCCAAAAATAAAGGGGAAATGTGTGTGCGTCCTATGGGGCGAAGGGCTCGGTCGGTGCGCACCGACCCCTCTCGCTCTCCACAAGCCGTGGGAGCCGGTGCTGGGCTCCCGCGGCTTGCGGAGAGTTGCCTGTTCTGGGGGCTGGGGAAGCTTGGGCTTCCCCCGCCCCAGCCCCGGGGCGGGGGGGGGGGCATAAATTTTTTTCCCTTTATTTCCCCCCCAAAAAACTAGGTGCGCCTTATGAGACGGTGCGTCCTATAGGGTGAAAAATACGGTAGCCTGAACCTTTTTTTATTAGCCTAAGAGACTAACAATTTGCGTCTCTATGCTGGCTGCAGTGAATCACTGTAGAAATAGAGGTTGGTTTCCCCTTAGCAGGCTTAGGGGGAGAGAGAGAGAGAGAAGGAAGGAAGGAAGGAAGGAAGGAAGGAAGGAAGGAAGGAAGGAAGGAAGGAAAGAAAGAATACTGCCTCCTCCCAAACAGGCCTTTGTTTTCAGCAGTCGGCATGGAAATCAACCAAGAATGGAGAGATCCATGCCTCCTGCACCAAGCTCACTCGCTCACCTGTGTGGGACTCCTAACCCCCTATAGGCACCAGGCAAGTTGTTAAATACAAGGCTGTCTTACTATCCAAGTTTTAAGAGTACTGAATCCAGTACACATAGTTTGGGGCTGAATTTAAGAGGCATGGAAACAGGCAAGAAGATGCCCAAGGGAAGGCATAGGCAAACCCGGCCCACCAGATGTTTTGGGACTACAACTCCCATGATCCCTAGCCAACAGGACCAGTGGTCAGGGATGATGGGAATTGTAGTTCCAAAACACCTGGAGGGCCGAGTTTGCCTATGCCTGCCCAAGGGAGTCACTTTTTGTTCTCTCTTCTCTGCTTCAGCCATGTGAAGTCAAAGAGTGTCAAATCAAACCCACTGTGAGGGACCCCACCTGTTCATCAACTTAAGACACGTACCCATTTAATACGCCACACATGCAGAAAATAAGAAGTGCTGCAGCTGAACAGAACAAAGCAAAAAATAGCCGTTATTTGAAACAGAGAGACCATGCAAATGCAAAATGGAAAGAGGTGCTGTGTCTTGACACAAATGGCTTTTTATTCAGCTCATGCCGCACATCTACTTGCCAAGCAACCAAGTGTTATCCAGAGCCATCCAGGCATAATTCTAAGTCAAAACTGCCCTGGGCTCCTTCGGCAGGAAGGGCAGGATGCAAATTCAGTCAATAAATAAAACCCTTCACTGGCTCAAATTAACACACCCAAGATTAATTGTTAATGCAAGCATGAAATCAAGCAAGAAAGATGCCCTTTTGTTTTCAAAAGGAAGCCATGCAAATGAATGGAAGTTCCCAGCTAAATGCAAGAAGATGAGGCAAATTTCTTTTGTCTTTTTTGTAAGTCTCCAAGGTGTGTCCTTGAAAGTGAAGGATCTTCTCGCAGCACCCCAAACCCCACATTCTTCTGCTTCCCACCTAACACTCACGAGTCACTTCAGCTCATTCCTCTACTGCAGCCTCTCTCAAGCTCTGATACTATTCACATATTTTGGACTACAACTTCCATCAGCCCCAGGCAGCACAGCTTCATTTTCTCAATTTGCTGTGGCAAATAGAAAGCAGACACATGCCACACAGGGCCACCGATGACTGCTTTACTATATGCCCTCTCCTGCATAAAAATAAGATTTTCTGGCTTCTTCAGAAAAATCTAATCTTTTTTAAGACACACAAGCTAAAACAGAAGACATATCCTAATGACTACTGCCTGAAAGCAGAGGGCAGCATTAAGAAGCACTAGAGTCAACGAGGCTCAGAAAAATATATATACAAAGGGAAAGAGGAGCTTTTTCTGTCCACCTATGAGGGCTTTTTTCATTTTCCCAACAAAGATTGGAAATCTGGGGGGCAAACTCTTATGCTGAGTTATAGATGGTGCAATTTATGTACTTAAAGCGGCAAAGTAAATTTTGGTTTAATACGCAATACATATTTTGCACAAAAATTTCCAGGGGGAGGGGGAGGAACCACAGTTCCGCCCCCGCTATGGCTTCAAATTTTCTGGAAATTGTAAATCTAGACTATGCACTCTAGCTATGCTTCATAGCCGAGGTCACAGTTAACACGGACAGTTACTTCAGTTCAACAGCCGCTCCTAAAAACAACTCCTGTTCTCATTCAGGAGCTGAAGTGGGGAGGAAGAATGAATGGGGGCTTTACTTTGCACTCATCTAAGAATGTGGGTGAGGGCTACTTTCTTTCTTAAAAAAGTCACCTGGGGAAGAATCTGGGATATTGTTTGCCTGCTTTACTGAACAAGATTCTCCTTATGGGAAACTATAGAGGACGTGCACACTAAACACCAAATTGAGGTTTGCTTTCCTGATCCAAACTGCATACGATCCAGTTCTATTGTTGAAGCTAAGGAATTTGGATAGCAAGAGTGCCTGGGAACCTGTGCAAATGACTCCAAGCTCCTCAGGAGGAACAGCAATGTGATTGCTAAAGAAAGTCAACTGCCTTTGTTCAGGTGAACCCAGGCTAAGCTACTGCAGCAGCATTCAGAGTTAAAATTCACAGCCAAACCAGCTCACTCCGGAGGCAGAATGTGCAAATACAATCTCTCTGCATATATCTTAATGGAAACTGGATCAAGAAATTCACTGTTCAGCTCACAAATGCCCCTACTGACTGCTGTCCCTAAAGTGCTACGTTAGTGTGAAGCTAAGCAAATGCTAAGCCCGCAAAGAACAGAAACAGAGGAAGTTGCATGCAATTTATTTTGCTAGATCAGATGGGGTGGGGGAATGCATGCTTGAATCACCCCCATGTTATAAGCTCCCAACCACCAATGTATGTCAAGAAGCTAGAGTAGAACTGACATACAAGAACATATCACAAGGCTGGATTCAAGGCTGCAACCTGCCACCTGTCGTCTGAAATGGCACCCCGGCAAAAGCTGCGCCCTATGACTGCTCCCAAGCGCATGCTCTGGTTTTGAATTATGAGCTGATGGAATGCCACACCGCAATTCCACTTTGGGTTAGTCTGCAGATGCAATCTGGCTAGAGCAAGCAGGATATGTCACAAATAGGATGCCATGATATGACAGAGCTCATTCCACCTCATCCATCCCCTCTGACTTGTGGTAAGAAAAGCGACACACGGACAGGCTCTGGGGGGGGGGGGGGAATCAATCACAGTAGGAGCAGGGGGAGTTATATCTGTGAGATATGCCATAGCTAGGAAAAATGAATGCAGTTAGCCAGCTGGTGAGAGAGCGCCCAGGTACTCACTCCGGCCAGCGACTTCTGGATATTCTCCCTGGCTCTGGCAATGTCGCGTAGGATCGTGCTGGCTCCGTTCTCCTGCAAACAGTGCAGAAAGAACTAAGTGTTTGGTTTTTTGTTTGTTTTTTTTGTTCTTTTTAAAAAGGCACAAACAGATACAGGAGAAATTACTGATGGTGGATCACATGAAAGAAGGGAAAGTGTTTTTACTGTGTAGAGAGCAGTCAGCCATTGAAAAAAATTAGTGAGAGTAAAAATCCATCCATGGAATGAAACGACTATGTTGTCAGCAGCTATATAGCCAGACTGTCTTCTGGAATAGCTGCAGGATAGGATCCAGGCAGCAGCCACCGGGACGCTCCAACTTCCCACCAACTTTTGCATCAGAGAAGCGGGTGTAGCTATTCATGACACAGCCATACCCAAGTCAGTGTCTGGGTCAGTGACCCTATTCTCCATAGAAAGTGCACATGCAGACTTTGAATTGACAAAAGTGCTTTTTATACTGCTGCTACCCACCCTATAGGGATGCAGGTGGCGCTGTGGGTAAAACCTCAGTGTCTAGGGCTTGCCGATCGCATGGTCGGCGGTTCGAATCCCCGTGGCGGGGTGAGCTCCCATCTGTCGGTCCCAGCTCCTGCCCACCTAGCAGTTCGAAAGCACGTCAAAGTACAAGTAGATAAATAGGTACCGCTTTATAGCGGGAAGGTAAACGGCGTTTCTGTGTGCTGCGCTGGTGCTGGCTCGCCAGAGCAGCTTCGTCACGCTGGCCACGTGACCCGGAAGTGTCTCCGGTCAGCGCTGGCCCCCGGCCTCTTAAGTGAGATGGGCGCACAACCCTAGAGTCGGACACGACTGGCCCGTACGGGCAGGGGTACCTTTACCTTTACCCACCCTATGCAAATAGAGTGGGTTTATAGACACGATAAATTTCTTACATCAAAGGCAGGGCAGCCGCATATCCCAAACTGAGACTTGCATTCTTTGGTCTAGATCAGTGTTTCTCAAACTTGGGTCTCCAGCTGTTGTTGGACTTCAACCCCCATGATCCCTAGCTTGCAGGACCAGTGGTCAGGGTTGACGGGAGTTGTAGTCCAACAACTGGAGACCCAAGTTTGAGAAACACTGGCCTAGATTATGAAATTTGAATACACTTGGTTTTGAACAAGATTCTGCTCTTAAGTGCCAGGCTTTCAAAAAAACTGGCATCTCCCCAACCACACCAAGAATGATGGCGACAGAATTGGAAACATGGTGGAGATGGCAAGCACACCTGGGCTAGATGTATAACATGATAAGGAAGCCATGAGATGGGGGGCAGAGTTGGGCCAAGCACTGATGCCACAGCTGCTGGAAAACCAGGTCCCCACTCATCTGAGCCTTTTTCCAGCAACTGGTCATGTGTTAGCAAGCGCCTCTCAACCACGGTGACTAGAAACTTTTTAAGGTGAAATTTTTCAGGATACCAAATTCTGTGTGGGGTACTCCAATCTACACTTCAGAGCCATGAACATAAGTTTCCTCGTGCTGACCTGATGCTGGGTTTAACTTTAATCGAGACTGTATCTTCTGGCATAACAACTGCTGTTAAATCATGAAAGCTGTGCTGTTCTAATGGTGGCAATCACACTGCCTAGGCCATGCATCTGAAGCCCTCCACACAAACTAAGCTGAGATTAGTATGCATCGGATCCTACACGAGCGTTTCCCCAAACCTTTGACATCTGTGGCACAGATTTAAACAAAAAGAATTGGACACACACTTCAGTCTTATATCCCAAAAAAACAGAATCACAGAATCAAATAACTGTCAAGTTATTTGCAATGCAGGAAGATGTGTAGTTTCTCAACCAGTTCTTTAGAACTGTGGGACAGCCAAGTCTATGCTGTTTTCCCATATTGCACCCACCTGTCTGTCCATTCAGTTAGGGTTCAGGGATGGGAAAGAACTTTCTGGCCAACGTTGGGTGTTCTAGGATTCCCCTGTGACTAGTGATAGTGCAAGCTGCGTCAAAGAATCTGTGTTTGGAATGGTGAATACTGACGGCACACTTCAGTCTCTCTTGTGGCATACACTGCTGGGCAGCCCCTGGTGTGTTAAAAAAACCCAAAAGAAAACAGGGCCCTGGAAAGCACCAGTCTAATCCTTCCTGGCAAGAGCCAGCATCCTTCTAAACTGTCACATTCTCTACTTACTTCGCCAAATCTTTATTAGACATTACAAGTAGAGGCCATCACACTGTCATGTTCTCAAGCTGTAGGAAAGTCAGCCTATTTAAAGAAGACGCTTATCAATTTCATCGCCCTAATGAATGTCGGTCTCGTTTGCTTCACGTTCCTTACTAACTAACAAAGCAGCTTGTAGAATAAGCCCTGGGAGACTGAATACTTAGAAGCTGCTGCTTCTGGATATGGGGCAAACTTCACTTGATCTCCTGCTTACCAGAGAAAAGAGAGCCCTCTGCTTCACTCACAGCCTTCCCCTCTGAGAGCCTGTACCATGTGCACAATTGCTCACAGGTGAGCATTTCTAGCTCCTACAATAATGTAACTACTGAAGGCAGCACAAATGTAGCTGAACAGGTGCAGCATCTACCATCCAGGCAATTATTTTTAAAAAGCCCTGCAGATTTCAACCATCTTTCAGTTTTGCATTTTTACATATTTGTGGGTCACTACATTTAGTGTTTCTACCCTAACCTGGACAAATTTGCAGAAATTCAGTTGACACCGCTGCAAGTCTTTGTGCTGCTGCCGAGCCAGAACTTTAATTTTGGTTTGGTCTCATCTGGAGATTTTCACTCTATTACCCTTAGGGAGGGGCCTATATAAACTTTTCAAAGATTGCAAGAAAAAAGAGGGAAAATGTCTTGCATGTACAGACACAGTGGGTTTTAGATGAGCTTCCACGGATAAAAGCAGTGCTGTAGGTTGTGAGGAAGAGGGGAGTATGCAGGTGCCCAACAAATGCTGTTCATAACATTCGTAAGAAAGAACGTGCAAGAATTTCCTGCACCTTCTCCCTTCCTTACAAGCCTTCTTCTATAACAGAGTCAACAGCAACCTCTATGGAACCTGTTCATAGTCACAAAACTTTGCTCCCTGCTATGCAGCTGTTTTCTTGCAGCCTAAAAACCTTATCAACACTACTGAATCCTGCCTCTCATCTCCATTATTCAATGCCAAGGAGGCAATGCTGTTCCTACTTTGTCCTTTCAGAGTAACCTGGATTATTGGGAAACAGCTTAAATCAGTCAGTGGCTGCATTCAGATGGAACACTAAAGCATGGTTTAGCACGGGAGTGGGAAACCTCTGGTCCACAGGCCAAATCTAGACCACCATTTGGCCTGCAAGATCATTGCCCTGAAATCACACTCACCTGCCCCACACCAAACGTCCTATGTGACATCAGGTGTGGGGCAGACAGGCACAGCAGGATTCCATTCCCCTCTCACCAGCTGATGTGCGGAGTGTTCAGTCCTGTTTAGTTTAGGTGCACAAAAGAGAATTGTAGATCTGGGCCACCAGGCCAAAAATGTCCCCCATCCCTGGCTTAGCAATATGGGAATGTGTCATAACAGGCCTTTCCAGCCCTTCACCTACAAAGGAGAAAATCTGAAGCATTCGTTTTCTCTTTGTAACAAACTACAGATGGTTAAACTGGGATTATCAAACCATAATCAGATCCTGGTTTGACACCATTTGGACAAGCCAGTTGCATATATTTGGGGACGGGGGGGGGAGAGAGAATTGTGCTTTGTCACAAAGCACAACTGGAAGAGTAAAGTTTTCTCCCCATGCACATAAAGGAAGTGGGAAGAGAAGGAGAACATGCGAGACCAAACCTCACCATGGTGCGGCCTCAAATTGTTAAGTCATACTTTAGCACTGCACCCGAATGCAGCTAATATGGCTTCATTTTCCTTTTCAAATAGCTCAAAAGTTTATTTTAATGCACATTGTTCTACCCTAGCCAGCACTGTCAAGGACAAACATTTAGGAGTGCAAAGAATGCAAGGTTCGAGGGGCAAGGGGTAATGAATGTGGAATGGAGCTAAGCTGGAAATTATCTGCTTGGCAATCACTACCTCTTGTAGTACTCAAACTACAACACCTGTACAGTAGCTGAGGAGCTCTTCTTCCCTGGAAACGAACCAGGGAAAGGAAATCTTGCCCCCTCAAGGCAGTGCATCCCACTGGGAAATAACATGTTTTGGATTCACTTGTACCATAGAGTAGGGTGGGGTGGGGAGAAGGTGACTGTTCTGCAACCAAAGGCAAAAGCCCACTACTTGACAAGGAGATGATAGGCAGGAAGAGAATTTTAAGACGTCTGGTGCTCCAAGAATAATGTGAGAGGCACTCTACGTAGGGTATTGTTTTGTAGATCCTACAGGTACCAACCAACTTGGTTGGTCAGGAACTAGCAGGTGGTGGCTGTTGCCTTCAAGCCCTGCTTATAGGCTTCCCACAGACATTTGATTAGCAGGAGGCTAGGCAAAGGCTAGCAAAGCTCATCTGGTGTTCAGTAGGTGGTGAGATTGTTAATGGAAATGACTTCATACAGGTATAAAGAGAGCCCCCACCATATTGCTACCTGCTCCAGAAGGATTGTGCCATGCAAGCTGCCTGTTTCCCCTGGACAGTGCTTGCATCTTACCTGCTGGCAGGAGGGGCTAGCAGCTGGACCGTTCTTCTGTTCATAGTATCTCTTCTCAGCATCATCGTATTTGAACTTGTCAAACCAGATCTTTTCATGCATGAGGAAGCTGGCGGCCATGTTTCTGAAAAGAGGGGGAGACTAAATAAATACCTAGAAATATTTCAGCTCAACGGTTAGGGCCAGCTTAGTCAAACATCATCTCCCTCTTCCATCCCACTGGGCCACATCCCACTGATCCTCCCTACCCAAGATGGGAAGGCTTGTGTAAATGGGACCAATTAGGAACCTACTGCTCAGTCACTTGGTTGCCTGTTCAGTCCTTTTGACATTGCAAGATAAGCAAGCATTCTTTAAAAAAACCAGTTCAACTACCCTGAGACAAGACACGTGAAAATCCACACAGTCCAACCAACAGCTAAGAATATTTTTTCTCAATATGCTCATGTTCAAACAACCTTTTCCTGACATTGCCTTTCTAGGAGGGCTAGGCAGAGATCCTTTGCCCACACAGGAGGGTAGCTATGACACCAGCTCTATGGACACCTGAATAAGCCACCAAAATGATTCTAGGTAAATGATTTTAAGAAGCACTTCAACTCTTACGGGCAAAAAAAAGGGAGTGTTGTGGAGCCACATTAACCAACGTCCACCAATGGACACAGCATAGACCTGCTTAAAATAATGCAAAGCCAAGCACCAGGGCAAAGTTTACTAAAGAGCAAAACATCCCATCCCTTTTGTGGAGGCCTTCCTTCTAGTACACTGTGGTTTGGTAAACTGACCAAAAGAGAAGCACAACATTAAATTTGTGTCTAAATGGGAAATAGGGGCATTCATAAACAGAGGTGAGAATTTTGCATGTGGCAGTGGAATTCAAAACTAAGGGAGGTTTACTGCATGGCGGGAGAGACTACATGGTTACTATTGGGCAGGGTGACACAGAAAAGGATCACAGGATAGAAGATTTTAAGTGAAGAGGGAAAGGGGAGAACCTGACAGGAAACATCAGATTTTGCAATATGCTATTGAAAAACACTTAAAACTGCGGGGGAAAGGAGAGCCAACAAAAAGAAGCACCTTTCAGAGGTATCTGTTTGGTTCATTCCATTCACATAAACGTCCCAAACCTTTCCAGATCAGTCCAAAACCACCAAAGCCATAGCCACCACTCAGCACACCTTCAAGTGACAACAATCCTTTGCTAAGAAGCACTTTAGGGTATAGTTCCAGCTTAATACGGCCAGGGTTTGAGACAGCCAGAAAGGGTCGGATACAGTATCTGGGAAGGTCATATTTTTAAAAAAGCTTTTCCATATCTGACAAAAGCTCCCACAAATTAGGCACATGATAAATAGATGTGACCTGTGTATATACAATTATGTAGAACTTCTTAATGCTCTACATATATATGCTCTACATATAATCAAGCAAATTGTTCTTCTGATGTATGTTAGTTGGGAGGTTTTTGCATGAGGAGCAGGGTACTAATCCCCTAAAAGTAATAATAACACAGAGATAGTAAATCCTGTTTCAGATGCCTCCCCTGAACAAGTTAACAGGCTCTGCAAAAGTAATGGGAATAATTTATAAGCTTAAATAGTACAGAGCAGCACTACCAGCAACTGAGGAGGACAAATCATAAAACCATTCCCTTCCTCCTTCTAACCTATTATGGCCTGCTTACATCTTTCTACAGTGGGACACAACACATTTCAACATTTTACATACAGAAGCTCTTCCACACTATCCTGGCCCATTAGGTTTGGGAATGTTACCCCAGAACAAGCGTTTCCTACTTAGCATGAGACTCTGGTGCGCTTGAAGCGAGACCAGCTGGCTGCGATGGCTTTGCTAACATCGTTTCGGGCATTCCGGCGCTCTCCTGCTTGCTTGTCAGCTTTGAGGCTTTGGAGATGTAGTACTGCGCCTCAGCACTGTCGTAGGTGGGTTTGCTGAGCCACGCAGACTCGCTGTCCTTGTGCATGAAATACCAGGTGGCTGGTGAGAGTGCAGAATCTGGAGGTGCCGCTGCAGAGATGTTGTTGTTCCCCCTCTTGCCTGCTGCTGCCTGCTTCCCTGTGCTACGGCCCTTTTTGTCCTTCCGGCTCCTCTTGGAAGACTCTGGGCGCCCACACTCCTGCAACCTCACCTTTCCCGGAGGGTGCCCGTCAAACATGTTTGTGTAAAAGCATCTCTCTGCGTCATCGTAGATCGGCTTTTCCAGCCACACCTCCGAGATCAGCGCCTGCAAACTCGACACCTGAGGCTTGCCGTTCACCGGCTGGATCAAAGTATCAGGCAGATCTGGGGACACACCGGTATCCACGATGATATCTGCAGGCTGGGCTGGTGTTGAAGGAGTAGGCAGTGCAGTCACATAGCCTTCATCTGGTGTTAGTCCACTACCGCTGAGCAATGGCGTGGATGAGAGGTCCAGGGTCTGTGGTAGAGCCACCAACTGGGATTTTTCGACAAACAGCTTCTCAGCGTCGTCAAAGTTGAACTTGTTGACCCAAACATCCTGGATGATGTGGTGGCAGGCCATCAGGCTGCCATGGGCACAGTGCAAGGCAGCCAGGTTTCTCTGTGGCCTCGTAACACCTTGGAAGACCTCTGCCTCTGACCAGGGCACCAGCGCAGACTGCTCAGCGGCCGGGAGGCCCTCAGAAGCCTCCTGCAACAACATTTCGGCAAGCTTCTTCCTGTAAGCTGATTCCGCCCGGTCAAAGAGAGGTTTGTCAAACCAGACATGGTCAGCCAGTAGCCCGGCCAGGACAAAGTCCACTTTGGGGTCTAAAGGCTTGCGTTTGGGGGAGCACTTCCTTTTCTTTTGCTTCTTCTTGCTTCCTGCCCTCCACAGGTTTCCCTTCACCTCTTCCTCCACAGGGTCCTCCTCATGGCAGAAGCCGTTCACCGCCACCACCTCCTGACAGGCCCCGGCAGCGGAAGCTGCTAAGGTTGCTTCCCTCTCATAGTGGAGCCTCTCTGCTTCGTCATACTTGTGCTTGTCCACCCAGACTTTTTCCGCTGGATAAAGCAGCTTCCTTGTCCTCATCTTCCAAACAGGGAGGCAGCATTAAGAAACAAGCACAGTAATATAGTTGCAAGGGGAAAAAACCTAAGACATACTAATGGCATGCAGTTAGGTTCTATTCATTTCAAGACCTCAGGTTCTACTAACTACATATATGCAGAGCCCTAGTTAAAATCCAATGCTAGTCATACTCAAGAGTTGATCCACTGAAATTAACGGACGTGACTGGCTTGGAACAATTGATTTCAGTTAGTTGACTCCTAAGTAAAACACAGCCGGATATAACCCAATGGTGTTTTGAGTGCATAAGAGTTTCGTGCTCTATTCACAGCTTGAATTACTCAATTTTCAAAGCTGCTCAAAATAAGCTGCTCTAGAAGGCTCTGCCTCCCCAAACTGCATTTCATATGCCAAAATTGTTTTGTTGTTACACAATGGCGGGAAAAGTAGATTTATTCAAATGCAGCATAAATTTGGTTCTGTATCTTGGGATGCAGACCAGAACCAGTAAGAGCAATGAAATGATCTGGTTTGCACCCTCTGTCTTCCAGTGCACATCGTGTTCACTGGAATATACAGTGGTACCTCAGTTTTTTAACGTCTCGGAAGTCGAACGTTTCAGCTTTCGAACGCCAAAAAACCAGAATTAACTGCTTCGGTTTTCGAACGCTTTTCAGAAGCCAAATATGCCATGCGGCTTCCGTATTGAGTTTTCCAGATGTAAATGCTTCCAGAAATTCATGCTTCAGTTTTTGAATGTTTCGGAAGTTGAACAGTCTTCCAGAATGGATTACGTTCAAAAACCGAGGTACCACCACATAGGACATCATCACACACAATGGCAGAGGCAAAGTAGATCAAGTAATTGCCGTATTTTGGATTGGAATTTGTGGGTTAGGCAATATTAGCCCTCCTAGAGCCAACAAATGGCTTTTCAAAGTTCACAGACTGTCTAGCAGATCAACAGATGTTGGCCAAGTCTCTCAAAATTAGCAAATCTATTTCACTGGTCATTTGTAGGCTGGGAACATCATACGCATTGTGGATCATCTTTTATTCATGAGGCTCAAATGATAAAACTTATCATCTAAACCAAAGTTATTGGTCACATTGCTATATATCCAAGTAGCATCAGTTATTAAAATGTAAATGAGCGCTGTTTAGGACTCCATACTCCTTTTGCAAGAGGATGTCAGAACAAATAGAATATGAATAAATGAATCAGTAGCAACTGTCCAACAACTCCAAAGGGAATAACTGACCTCAGATTTAGAATATCAGAGTGCAGCTGACGGTCATAATCCAATCTACATCTCATGAAAGCTCTACTGAGGTTTAGTTTGGTTCAAAGCTGTGATTGGTGTGATTTGTGCCCATATTTATGCTATTAATGAAATCCAAACTTTTGAAATTTACCATGTGGTTTAAAATCTATGCTCTTGGTACAGTATTAAATATTGGGTCTATCACTGTGGACAATTTTGTGAATGTGTAATTATTGTGTAAGTGAATTAACTTGAAAGACGCATCAGAACTGGACACGCCCAAAACTAGGATCATTTTTAAAATGAGTGTTCTATTTCTTGAAAAGCATTTTTTAAATTTCCCTACTTACTATTGGTGACTTGAAATGGAATGCTCGTTCTAAAAAAAAAATGGAAAATTTTACTTCTTAAAAGTCCAGCCCTGACCCCATTGAAAACAAGTTCATATCAAGATGTTGAAAAGCTGGGAGCTGTATAGACTTGGTCAAGGGAGTCTCCTTTGTGTAAAATCTCTAGGGCATTGTGACTAGTGAAGGGCAATGACATCACAATGCCATCTCAGGGGATGAAAGGTAGTGACTGATGGGAATAAACTTCTTGCCTCTCCTTGCACATGGTGGCCTCCCAGTGCATATAATGAATGTCGAAACAGGTACACTGCACATTTCCAGCACATCGCACAAAGTAGGTCCCATATTTACAGTAACCTCAGAATCCTAGTTTTAATGTATTTTTAATGTTGCATAAAAAGGGAATTAGCCAGTTGTCCCATACATGGCAGAAGCTGCATGAAACCCTGGCTGCATTCGCACATCAGCGTAAACCATAGTTAATGGTTTATTGTCAAGGTGGAGATAGTTTCCATTTTGTTGCTCCATTAGTACTAGCAGGAGAGACCATGATTCCTTGCTTAGCATTATGTCCAAACCAGGGATTGTGGTTTGTGTCGCTCAAACAAGCCATGGCCAAGAAACAAAATGCACATCTTAGGATTCACATAGCAGATTTTTTATTTTATTTTTTGGGGGGGAATGAAATAAACCATGATCCCTGATCCGGACACCGTGCTAAGCCAGAAATTGTGGTTTGCTTTTCCAGTTTGTATTATGGGAGGAGCAAAGTGGGAACAGTGCTTGCACTCGTGGTAACTCTTCCACGACCTTTTGATGTAGCCATTAGCTAAGTGCAAGGGATAAGGGATTTGGGGAGAAGTTGGAATATTGAAGCTTCCCCTAGAAATAGAAGCAGCATCCAATAGCGTAAAAGAGTAAGCTGCAGTTTTGGGTCAGGGGAAAGAGCTGGAGAAGGGGAAAAACAAGGGTTTTAACAAAAGGCTGACAAAGACACAAGGGATAGATAGGATTCTTCCACAGCCACAAATTACTTGAATTAAATTTGGAAAAAAGAGCCATATTTTGGGAAGGAACAGTGAGTGGGGGGCGGGCGGGGAGAAGAGTTTAATTTTATTATTCTCCAGTTGCTTGAAGTGTCAAAGAGCACATAAGAGAAGCAGTGAACCTTCCATCCTAAGGGCAAAATCAGGTGACTTACAAAATGCTAAATATTGGGGCTATCACTTTGGAAAAGGTTATGAGAGAAGCTGTTAGCTAAAATGATTCAGCAGCAGTAAATATATTTGTGAAATTATTTCAGTTATGACTTGGATTATCTCAAAAGGGATGCACACTTTGAGACATGGGCATGATTTTACTTCATGAACTGCATAGACAATTTGTTTGAAAGCCCAAATCCTTAGAAAGGGTGCTTACATGGTGTTCCCCCTAAATGTTCCATCTTATTCTGGGATTAGCAGAATTAGAGCCAATTGCTTTAAACCAGTGAGCGAAACTGCTGTTTCAAAAAGGAGGCAATATTTTACAGTAGGTGGAGTTATTTAAATGCATATTTTAAGTTTAATATAATTAATTACTATGATTTTTTTTGTTTGAGAGATGCTAAGATTATGGTTATAAAAGTTTAATAGCGTGGGCCTTACCCTCTCCTCTGATCCTACCGGTTGTGATAGGAATGCCTCCAGAACTGTACTGTACATGACGCCTAGAATGAGCAGTAATTATATATATATTGCGAGGTTAATCAGCAGTCACTACACAGTTGTGGAAATCACAATAGAGATATGTCAAGCGTGAATACCTTCTGGCAGCCTGAAAAAGTTTTCTTGGTTGGGCTGGCTTTCAACAGCCATAATAAAGTTAATGTGGATTTATTTTAAATAGGTTTTAATGTGGTATTCTGTTAATCACTTATTTTTTCAGTAGTTGCTACCAAGCGTTTCTAAAAGAGCTGGGTAAAATCTAAAACCAATATACAATTGTCTAAAAGGCAATACACCTCAGATTATCAGCGGCAGAGGACGTATTTTCCATTAGGAGGCTGTAGATGATGGAAGACAGTAGTAATTTTGCATTCCTGCTGTTTTTGTTGAAATAAGATGCTATCCACTCCACAAAAGCCTCAGCATCAAAATGAAAGACACAAGTACAATATAAATATTTAATGCCACAACTGCTATTAAATACTTTAAAAGCCAAGCCTAGTAGATCTGCCCAAATGGGCATCACTTTTCATTCGAGTAAGTCAAGCAAGCAAAGGAGCAAGAATATTGTGAGCAAGTACTTACTTTTTTAGTTCCTAGGATAGCATTAAGAAAGAAAGACAGAAGACAGGAAGGTTAATATGGTTTTGTTTCCAGAAATGTACTAGCCAAAGTGTAAAGCCACCAAGGGATTCAAACCCACCATCACAGCACACTCCTACAAGACAAGTAGAAGCTGTTTATGGCATTGTGCAGAAGTGGAAACATCTGAAACACAGCGCAACAAAAAAGGGTTTGACTCTTGAAAAACCTGCTCCACTCCCAAAGGGTAGCTCTCTCTCCCCTGTATGTAACACGAAAGCTTCACCCCCTATGGCAGGAGGCTACCATAATAGAGAATCCCTCAGAAGGCCACATAATGAAAAGGAAAACGTATTATGACCATTATTCTTTAAATCTATAACCTGCCCTTCACCAGCAGGTCCCAGAGGAAGTTACAGATGCTGAAATATCAGTATTAAAACAGTTAAAACTAATTAAAATTGCAGGAATAGTGTGGATCCTGAAAGCACACTTCTCAGGTGTCAAAGACTGTTAGATGTATAATGAAGGTGCTACACACACACACACCTCTGTAGGGAAGGATTTCCACAACTTTGGGGCTACCGCAGAGAATTCCCTGGTCCGGACCAACCTCCCTGCTCCGATCTTCCGAGGGTGGTGAAACTACGAAATCCTCAAGTAAAGATTTGCACATTAGCTTAAAAAATAATGACTACCTTAGTTTTGATGGGCGGGGGAAAAACATTTGAGAAAATATGTAACCAGGTCTTAAGGCACTTGGGTTTTCCCCAATCCTAGTTAAAGGTATTGTCAGTGTCAGGTTAGAGATGCCTGTCCTTTTTCTGAACCAGAACCCTCAACACAACAGTAAGGGTAGGAACCTTTTAAAAAAAAGGCCCTGCTGATTAGGCCAAAGGCCCATATAGCGGACACGGAGCAATGGATCCAAACTACAAGAAAGAAGATTCCACCTAAGCATTAGGAAGAACTTCCTGACAGTAAGAGCTGTTCGACAGTGGAATTTGCTGCCAAGGAGTGTGGTGGAGTCTCCTTCTTTGGAGGTCTTTAAGCAGAGGCTTGACAACCATATGTCAGGAGTGCTCTGATGGTGTTTCCTGCTTGGCAGGGGGTTGGACTCGATGGCCCTTGGGGTCTCTTCCAACTCTATGATTCTAGTCCAGCCTTTTGTTTTAAGGGCCACTTAAAATCAAAACTCAAAAGTGGGGGGGGGGGAGGAAGGAAAATCCAACAGCAAACATTTAATGCAGGGCAGGAAAAAAATATGTATGATCCACAAGCAGTTAAGATAGCATACAGTAGTTAGCAACATTGAATTAAAAATGGAACAGTGGTTAGAACGCAGGAAATGCAAAGATAGAACTGTCACAGGCAGAGATACTCAGGAATGCTGCAGTGCTTTATAGCTACAGCAGATGTTGTAGCCAGTCATGTTTCTAAGACGGGGCAGTAACAAACCAAAAACCAGAAACAATCCCTCACATTTATTATTAAGAAGTAAATGCAGGTACATTTCTTTAGCTGTATTGAAGCAGCTAGGCTAGAGAAGGTTGGTGAAATAATTCAATCCTTGGGTGGCAGAGATCTGCAGAGAGCACTGTGTGAAATAAAGTTTCTTCTTGAGAACGCCTCAGACTCCATCACAAACAGTTCACTTGCGAGTAGAAAGGATCACTTATGTGGCAAGAGACCACCTAGTAAGTAAGAAAATGCAGTTTTTTGTATATGCATCCACAAACTTCTTGAAGCACAGCTTTACATATTTCCTGGAGGAAGGTTGCATTGGCTCACAGCTGCTTCGAAACCACCTCAGGAATTATTCAAGTTCATGAAAGACAGGACTGCCATGGGCTAACAGAAGGAATGGCAAAAACAGAAGACTATGCCTGAAAGCATTTCACCTCCAAATAATGACAAAAGGAAGTGATCACCTGCATGCCTCGCTTGGAAGCATTTCAAAAGCATCCATAAGGCCACTGTCTGAGGCAAAAATGCCAGAATAAGCAGCCTTTGGGTATGATTCAGCAAAGCAGTTCTTCCAAACCCATAAGATAGGTCAGCATAAGAGAGGCAATCAGGTGGTCAGTCAGCATGGCATAGCAGCTTGATTTAGAATGGTGAAAACCAGCTTTAAATGCTAGCAGCCAAAATGGCCAATTGCACACCCCTGCAACCTGGCGTTTACCTAGCACTTTGAAGAACTGAAAGGGCTTCACAAACATTACATTAATATCCTGCCCTTCCTCCAAAAAGCTCAAAGCAGCATACATGGCTCTCCTTCCTCTTATTTCATCCAGACAGCAGTCCCATGAGGTAGGCAAGGATGAGAGATGGTGACTCACGCAACAAGATTGGCCAATGAGATTCACAGCTGTGTGAGAATTTGAACCCAAGTCTCCCTAGACACTATAACCAATGTGCTACAGCAGTGCTATAGAAGAGACCAGTTATCACCCCAACTTAAGACTTAGAGACAATCACTTGCCTAAGGCAGCCTACAATGTTGAATCATAGTCAAGATTGGGATCAGCAACCTCTCAGATTTATTCTCTAGGCTAATTAAAACCCAACTCACAACTACATAAATGGGAAAGGTAAGACTGGAGTGAGTGGAAGAGCACCCCCAAGTTCCTCGGAGAGAAAAAGTGGAGTAAAAAAAAGCATAAATAAAAAACCCAGTGCTAGAGCAGCACCCCTCTTCTTAAAGTTGCATTTTTCACCTTGCCACATATTACTATGGTTTTATTATAGCAACATCTATGCGTATGGTGCCTTAGAAACAAGTTAGACAGGTCCCTGCCCTAAAAGGGCTTACAATCTAAAACAGATAGAGGGAAATAACATAGGAAAGGGGGGGGTGGAGCGCAAATGGCAGCATTTTTGTGTACCCCACTTACAAATACAGTTAGATTAATAAATACAGAACTATTTCAATTGCATTTGAGTTCAATGACTTTTAAGCAACAACCTTTCACGTTTTTTCACTTTAGCTTATCGAATGCTATCCATGCTGTCTTAATTTGTGTAAGCTGCCTTGATACCTGGTCTGGGGGGGGGGGGAGAAAAAGGGTGGGATTGAAAGAAAGAAAGAACAACAATAATTTTCTAACCAGGAAAGAAAGGAAGAGGAAGGCAAGGGAGGTGGACCAGATGATCCCTAAGGAATCTCTAAGGAATCTATGTCTCTAAGGAATCTATGTCAGGAGTGCTCTGATGGTGTTTCCTGCTTGGCAGGGGGTTGGACTCGATGGCCCTTGTGGTCTCTTCCAACTCTACGATTCTATGATTCCTCCCGATTCTGCAATTCTACCTATAAAAGGGGCTTTTTTCCTAACCCGCCTCCTGCTTCCATACATGTGGGGGGTGGGAGTAAATTTTAAAAAATCACAATAATTTTCTTACCAGGAAAATAACACAAAAACCCTGAAGCAAAGGGGGTCAGACTAGATGGCCCTCTGGGTTCCCATTCCACCTGTAAGGGGCGCCCTTCCTCCCCCCTCTCCCTCCTGTTTCCATATTTGAGGGAGAAGAGAAATAGAGCAGAGGCTGCAACTGGCTGTCCAAAGTCAGGCCCCCGCGGTGCATGATGGGACGTGGGGGGGGGACGGTTTCAGGTCAAGCCCATTTTTAAAGTATAAGCCCCCCCTCTTTTTTGCCGGTAAAGCGTCGCCTAGCAACCCCTTCTCAACTCCCCCCCCCGGGAGAAGAAATGGTCTCTACTCACGCAATAACCGTTAGGTGAGAGGAGGGAAACGGTACTTTTTTTGAGGGGGGGGAACCCGAGAAGAAGAACCAGCAGCTGCTCCGCTCCGCGCGGTCTCCGCCTGAGGAAAGAGAGAAGGCACGCGCCGCGCGGGGGGTTCTGGGAACGCGGCTGCTCGGGGCGCGCCATCCCCGCTTGGAAATGGGGGGGGGAGGGAATGGGTGCAAGGAAATGAAAAGGAGGAAGTTGGAGAGCCGCGGAGCAAATGGAGTCATGAATGGTTTTTTGGGGGAGGATTAATAATCTTACTAGCGCTCAATAATGTGCAGGTGAAGTTAATCCGTTTTCTTTTCTTTTCTTCCTCCCCCTACCAGAGGGGTTGTCAATGGAATAGCCCGGTCCGGTGAAAGTGGGTGAGTGGGGGGAGTGAAAGGCAAAACAGGATGACGGCAGCGCGAGGCTAAACTTTTAGCTTCTTTTTAGAAAGATAATTTCTATTTGCTTTTTTTAAGGCAGCATATCCGGTGAAAGAGACTTGCGGATTTTAGAAGGCAGAAATCCCAGTTTCTTTCACTGGACTATCCCCCCCCCGGCTTCGACGGGTTGGAACGATCCAAAAGAGAGCATGAGAGAGTCCAACAGACCGCCAAACATGGGGGAGAGCAGCAGAGGAGAGGAAGATTCCATTGAGAGAAGAGGGTGGGGGGACGGAAAGGGAGCTGTCCCGCGGCGCATGCGCCTTCTCGGCCGGCCTGCCCTATCGGAAGGCGAGAGAGGCAGAGAAGACAAAGGCCGCTCCGCCCCTCCCTCGCTTTTCAGCTCTCCCCGGATATAACGCGCCCCGCTTTTCCCGCGCTCCCCCACCACAATAAGCCTCCCTCTCGCTTGTTTGGGACACTTCCTCAGGGGGGCTTTGAAAGGAGCCCGCCATGGCAGGGGGGCAAGGTGCCCTCCTCCCTGCAGTGGAAGGGATCAGGGCCCCAGGCAGCCCTGGGGGGGACCAGGCCTCCCCCATGAAACAGCCACCAGCGTCAGGTGAGCCTGCAGGCTCCTCGCGCCGGCCCTGCGGCAAGCCTGACGACGACCTTGCGAGGCGGGCCCCCCGTGCCGCCCCATCTTCCCCGCTGCCGGCGTCCAAGATGGCCTTCCGCCGGGCCTACTCCATCAAGGACAAGCTGCAGGCCATCGAGCGCGTGAAGAGGGGCGAGCGGCAGGCCTCGGTGTGCCGGGATTTCGGGGTCCCCGGCGGCACCCTCCGCGGATGGCTGAAGGACGAAAGCAAGCTGCGCTGGTTCCTGGACCAGTTAGGGGGCGAGGTGGGCACCCACCGCAAGAAAATGCGCCTGGCCAACGAGGAGGAGATTGACCGCGCCGTCTACACGTGGTTCCTCGCCTTGCGCCAGCACGGCGTGCCGCTCTCCGGACCCGCCATCCAGGCCCAGGCCGAAGCCTTTGCCCGGCAGATCTACGGACCCGAGTGCACCTTCAAGGCCAGCCACGGGTGGTTCTGGCGGTGGCAGAAGCGGCACGGCATTTCCAGCCAACGCGAGGGGGGCGGCTTAGGGGCAGTGGCCGACATGCCTGCCCTCCGAGCCGAAGCAGACGCCGCTTCCCCCTGCTCGGCCTTCTCCGGCCATACCCGGCCTCCCACGGCTGCTGCGCCACCAGACGAAGGCGGCTACAGCGACGACCAAATCTACAACGCTAACATCACCGGGCTTTATTGGAAGTTGCTACCTGGCCAGGCCCGACTGCCGCAGCCTCTCCCATCATGGGCGGGAGACGGGGTCATGGTCCTGCTCGCCGCAAATCTAACCGGCTCCCATAAGCTGAAGCCGCTGGTCGTGGGAGGCCTGCGGGACCCTCCTTGCCTCCGGTGCCACAAGAGGGAGACGCTCCCGGCTTGCTACCGCTACAGCCCCCGGGCCCGGCTGGGCCGCTCCCTCCTGCGGATTTGGTTCTTTGACGATTTCGTGCCTAGCGTGAAGCGCTTTTTGCGCCGCAGCTGCCTCCCGCAGAAAGCCGTCCTTCTGCTCAGCTGCTCCTCTGCACACCCTGAGGAGTCGCCCCAACTTCAAACTCCGGATGGGTCTATCCGAGCGCTCTTCCTTTCCAAGACGGCAGGAGGGTCTTTGGGAGGCAGAGGCCGCATTTTGCCGCCTCTGGAACAGGGCGTTGTGTCGGCCTTCAAGCTTCTGTACAAGCGGGAGTTGTTGCGCTTGGCCGTGGCGTGCCTCGCGAGAGGAGCAGCCGTGGGGGAGTCCGAAAAACCTGGCGGAGAGGTGGACTTTGGCCGCTCTTTTCTCCTGGAGGATATGCTCTGCCTAGCTGGCCTGTCTTGGGATCTCATCCCGGCTGGATCCATTGAGAAATGTTGGCTGCTTGGCCTGCGTGCGGCCTTTGAGCCCCACTCTGGAGGGGAAGAGGAGTCGGGAGAGGCCTCTGCAGGTGTGGACAACCTGGACTTTGCTGACCTTGTACACCTGGCTGCCCTTACCTGCAAGCACCTGGCTCCAGAGGAAGTGGCCGATTGGCTCCACTTAGATGATGTCATTCCGGACACAGAGGAAGGGGAAGGCGAGGAGGAGGAAGAAACAGTTGGGACAAGAGATGGTGGAGGTGACGGGAGGCATGGAATGGGAGATACTCCGCCGCCCACTGCCTTGGAAGCAATACAAGGCCTGCAGAAGGCCTTGCGCTGGCTGGAGAGCCAGGATCCCCAGGAAGTTGGGACGCTGAAGGTGGTCCAGCTCCGGTCCTTCATCAGCATGGCGCAAAGGCTGCAGAAGGCAGCTGAACCCGACTCATGGCAAGGCGGCTCAAAGCAAAACAGCTAACTAGATTATTGCACTCACCTACATATCTGGTGGAAGTGTTTACTCTTTATGCAGCAATAGGGGATGGCGCCATGTGCCCACTAGGAGGTGCAAATATGGCACAATCAGGGCAGAACAGGATAGTTCCTTCCCCCTCCCTATGAGCATTGGGGTGAGGCTGTTAAAGGGGCTCGACTCCCCAAGGGGTTGGAAAAAGTGGCTATTAACAGCAGAGAGCAGGAGGGGTACCTCTGCTCCCTGAACCGTTTGCTTACGGTGCAATTCTTGCCTGTTCCCTGTGGTGGAACCACATGGACTTCCTTCTTACTTAGAATTTATGCATGGCGGAGGTTTCCTTTCGAACACAGTCTACACAGGGTAAAATTAAAGACTTGTCCTGTCCAGCAGACAGGTTGAAAAAGTTGTCCCAAGGTGGAGACAATCTCGCTGCAAGTTCAAAGAGGTTGGGGGGGGGGTGCTCCCTGCAAAAGGGGTGGGGAGTTTGCAGTGGTTTTCCAGTATCAATCAAAAGATTGAGGTGTAAGCTAGCCATGTAGGCATACTTGAATAGAAAAGGGAATGTGCAGAAGTACAGGAGAGGGCTCTAGAATTCAAATGTTACGTAAAAAGCAGAGTTGTGTATGAAAGGAGCAGAGCTGTGCAATGGGAAGAGCGCCTAGGCAGGAGTATAGTACTCCCTGATTTTATGCCATCCACAGCGTCAGAACTATTTGGTAGCTCTCCTCACCCAGCCGTTTTTGTAAGCTTATCACACTTGTTGAAAGGGCTGTTTGCTATTCCCCTCCATATTTCCTCCTGAGTTTCTTGCTGAATCTCCTCTTTTTTAAAAAAAAACCATGCCTTTCCAAGAAGCACACTGGATCAGGACTGGTGAGATGATCAGGAAGCTTTGGGTGACGTACAGAGAGAGGAGGTGGTGCTAACCTTCCATGGGTTCGGAGTTACTTGGATGCTTTGGAAATGAGAGACCCACCCTGCCTGCCAGCCAAAGAATTAATTTAATAAAGTGAAATGGTACAGTTACTGGTCTCTCACTTGTGAACAGACTTGAATTGGACTTCAGAGACTTGAATTTTCACATCGCGCGTGTGTGTGGAGCTTTTTGGGGGTTAATGCTGTCCTATTACAGAATTGAAAAAAACCCAAAATGATTCCTGAACATGCTCAATGTGTTCCTCAAGAAGCAGACTCTTTTCAATTTCAGAGTACAGTGGTTACGCTTCAGGTTACAGACTATGCTAACCCAGAAATAGTACCTCGGGTTAAGAACTTTGCTTCAGGATGAGAACAGAAATCGTGCAGCGGCGGCAGAGGGAGGCCCCATTAGCTAAAGTGGTGCTTCAGGTTAAGAACAGTTTCAGGTTAAGTATGGACCTCCGGAACAAATTAAGTACTTAACCCGTGGTACCACTATACAGCAATTATTGGGAAATAGAAGCCTTTTATTCAATTTACAGTGGTACCTCTGTTTGCAAACGGGATCCGTTCCAGAGCCCAGTTCACAACCTGAGCAGAACGCAACCCGCGTCTGCAGGTCACAATTCGCCACTTCTGCGCATGCGTGTGACATCATTTTGAGTGCGCATGCGTGAGCGGCGAAACCCAGAAGTAACCCTTTCCGGTACTTCTGGGTTGCCGCGGGACGCAACCTGAAAACGCTCAACCTGAAGCAAACGCAACACGAGGTATGACTGTATTGTTTTCCCAGTTCCGTGATAAGAGATCAGCGGTGGGATCCAGTTGTTTCAATGTAATGGATTTATGCCTGTCCTTTTGCACCCTGGCTGCAATAAGACAGTGGCACCCCAGTGGCACATGCACAAACTTTGAATGAAGCACACTTGCCTGGGCCTGATTGGAACCTACGAAAAGAAAAGTCCCGTCTCCCTTGCACTGTATGAGCAATGTACAATTTTGGTCCCCTGTGCAGCGCTAGGCTCACATAGGACAGCTCTAACTCAGTGGCGGATCACATTTAGAAAGTCTCAGGCTCCATTCCCAGCCAATCCCAGGAAGAGGTGGGAAAGAACTCTGAAACAGTGCTTTGTCAGTGTAAATATTGATTCAATATAATGCAGCTTCTATGCTCCTAAGGAGTTTCAGTGCACTACTGATGGCTGTGATCCACAAGGGAGAGATGCTTCTGAATGCTCGTTTGCTGGAAGCCACAGGAAGGCTCTTTGTGCTCGGATCCTGCTTACGGGCTTCCCAACAGAGGAGGAATTTGGTTGGCCACTGTGAGAACAGGGTGCTGGACTAGATGGGCCACTGGACTGATCCAGCAGGCTCTCCTTCCGTTATTTTTTAACCAGCCAGCCTTTGGTTCGTCTGCGATTGAAGTTTACTCTGCCAGATGTGTTCCTTTGCTACTTCCATCAACATTCTGTACCAGAAGTGCAGCCTTTCTCAACCTGTGGGTCCCCAGATGATGTTGAACTACAACTCCCAGCACCCCCTAGCTAGCAAGGCCAGAGCTCAGGGATGATGGGAGTTGTAGTCCAACATCATCTGGGGACTCACAGCTTGAGAACCGCTGTTTTAAAGCAAGGTACAGTGTGAAAACAGGAATGCGGGTGGCGCTGTGGGTTAAACCACTAAGCCTAGGGCATGCCGATCAGAAGGTCGGCGGTTCAAATCCCCGCAACGGGGTGAGCTCCCGTTGCTCGGTCCCTGTTCCTGCCAACCAAGCAGTTCGAAAGCACGCCAGTGCAAGTAGATAAATAGGTACCACTTTGGCGGGAAGGGTAAACAACGTTTCGGTGTGCTGCTCTGGTTTTGCCAGAAGCGGCTTCATCATGCTGGCCACATGACCTGGAAGCTGTCTGCGGACAAACGCCGGCTCCCTCGGCCAGTAAAGCGAGATGAGCACTGCAACCCCAGAGTCGTTCATGACTGGACTTCACTGTCAGGGGTCCTTTACCTTTACCTTTTACAGTGCAAAAGGCTCGTTTCTGCTGGTGCTTGTACGCTCAGGTAACACTGGTACATAATGACACAAGAGAAGCTAACATGTCGCTAGGAAGCCTGAAGTTGGGTGTGTTTAATAATATTGAGGACTTGGAAAGAGATGATTGTCACTGGTGTGGATTCTTCCCTTGCTGTTGAGTCATACAGTGGGGGGCGGGGGGAGAAAATCCCATGAGTGTCAATCTTCCAAAGAAAAAACAGACTGCATCGTGAAGTTCACACATGCAACAGCTCCAGGCCATCTGCCCCAGAATTCTTCCAGGTGGTTCTCTATCCTGATCCCACGCATAAGATGCGGGGGCCTCCATCGCCAAGGCCACCACATACCCACCCCCTCCTATCGCTTGCCCATTGTCTGAGCGCGGCAGGTGGCTGCCTCCACAGCGTTCATGACAGTAGAGCGTAGAGACCCCTTTTCCAGCTCATGCAAGGCGTAGATGGTTGTCCCCCCTGGGGTGCAAACAGCACTTCTCAGAACCGCTGGGTGCTCCCCTGTTTCCAGGATCATTCTTCCTGCTCCCTGGAAGAAAAGACAACAAATACAGTTTCAGATACGACAACTGGGGGTAGGGGTGGGGAGTGGGTGGCGCACTGGCTTTCCACGCAAGGAACCAAAGTTCAGATCACTGCTCAATCACAGTGTTAGAAACTCAGATATATACCGTATTTTTCGCTCTATTGGACGCACCGGACCACAGGACGCACCTAGTTTTTAGAGGGGGAAGTCAAGGAAAAAAATATTATGCAGAGGCGTGCAAGGCTAAAGAGGAAGCCAGGGCAGAGAGCGGGATGGATCGCGCTCGCTGCCCTGGCTTCCTCTTTAGCCTTGCGCAGCCTCCCGCGGCTGGAGAGGTTGCGCAAGGCTTTTCTAGAGGAGGGAGAAGGGACTGACTGGCCGTGTCAGTCCCTTCTCCCTCCTGGGGAAAAGCCCGCAAGAGCCGCGCGAAGCTTGTGTGTGGCTCTTGGGGGCTTTTCCTGCCTGCCTCCCCCCTGTATTCGCTCCATAGGACGCACAGACTTTCCCCCTTAGTTTTTAAGACGGAAAAAGTGTGTCCTATGGGGCAAAAAACACGGTAATCTAATTGCCAAATGGCACGTTAAACCTAGGCTATGGTTGCCACAATGGAACGTCTAGGCTCTGGGCCCCTCCCCCCCCGCAATAGAGTTTTGTTGGAAGCCGCCCAGAGTGGCTGGGGAAACCCAGCCAGATGGGTGGGGTATAAATAATAAATTATTATTAACATTATTTTCATTTCTATACTGATTTATACAGTCATAACTCATGTTACGTCTGCTTCATGTTGCGTTCTTTCAGGTTATGTCCCGCGGCAACCCAGAAGTACCAGAAAGGGTTACTTCCGGGTTTCACCGTTCGTGCATGCACAGACGTGCAAAATGACATCACGCACATGCGCAGAAGCGGCGAATCGCAACCTGCGGGTGCGCAGACACACCACTGCGAGTTGCGTTCTTTTCATGTTGCGAACGGGCCTCCGGAACGATCCCATTCGCAAACAGAGGTACCACTGTATTTTAATTAGCAAATCTCAAAGCAGTTTACAATAATGAAAACATCAAATTAAAAAGAATCCAGAAGAAATTCAGGCTTCGAGGAAAGAATTCTAGATCCTTAGCTCGGTCTGTAGAGCATGTGACTCTTAACCCCAGGGTTATGGGTTCAAGATCTAGGTTAGGCAAAATATCCCTGTGTTGCAGGATGATTGCAGGGTCTGGGTTGGTCCATATAGAGAAAGGCGGTCCTTGAGGTATTTGCACCCCTGAGCGGTTTAACCAGCACTTTGAACTGGGCCCATAACCTACAGTAATTGGCAGCCTGTGCAGTTGGGCTGCAAACCATCTTGCCCAAGCGAGCAACCTGGCTGCTGAATTCTGCACCAGCTGAAGTTTCCAAACTGTCTTGAAAGGCATCCCTACATATAACACATTGCAATCATTTAAACCTAGAGGTTACCAAGGGAGATTATGGAGGGATGGGATGGTGGAGAGACGGAGGAGGTTGGCAGGAATCACAGCTCCTTACCAAGAGGGTCTGAGCCGCAATCTTCTGGGCCATAGCCCCCGGCATCCCCATTTTCACGGCTCCTTCTGCCAATGCTTCAGCAAACATGTATGCCTGTGGCGATGGGGAGAGAATAAAGAAGAGGAAACCGTTACCAGACTTTCTAATTAGATTAGAATAATCACTTTCTGGAGTTCAAAGGCTTTATTCATGCAGGAACTATTTACAGCATGAGGAGATGAGAGAGGAAAAGTAGCAGGCATCTTGGTCTCAATAAGCGGGAAGACAAAAGTAAACAAAATGCCTCCGCTTTTAGGGGTAGAGTTAACTTAGACAAAGCAAAGATTATAAGCAAGTGCTGGCTAGGTTGCTAGACAAACAGTGCGGTTTAAACTAACACATGCATTGACTTGAAGCTCAAGGCAAGGGTTAGCTAACCTTTGCTTGGCTAATCTGAATGTGATGTTGGACTCCAACTTTCATCATCGCCACTGGCATGCAAAAGCAATAAGATGATGGGGAGCTGTACTCCAGCAACGGCTGAGGGTCCAGTGGGCAGCCATGCACAATAGGGGACTCCGAACGTAGAAAGGCCAAGACAAGAACTGCAGAATATGTGTTTAAACCCAGTGCCATGCCTACTGTTTAAGAGGCCACTTGCAGACCCAACAAAAAAGGTAGCTCACATAGGCAACGCCACTGCCGCTCAGCCCTGTGTGGATGTCGATGTAGGATTCAGGGCCCTCTTCACACAGCCCGCTATGAGACAGCAGCCTCTTCAGCAGGGCCACATCCTCTTCCTCAGCACAGGTGCCCCGAGCCAGAACGATGACGCCCGACTGGACCACGCAGGGAAGGTTGGGCATGATCCGCAGCACTTTGGTCCCAGCCGGAAGCAGCTGTGGAACCCCAGAAAAGCAGAAGAGAGAATGTGCATTTAGTCTTGCAAGCAAAGATGCTTTACCTAACATTTAGCCACAAGGACTGAGCTTAAGTTGCAACATTCTGCAGGGATTCCTTGCATTCAGAACAGGTTTAATGAGATGTTGTTTAAGCTGAGTGGATAACGTGACTATTACCTAGAAGTTAGGGGGAATTTAAGGCAGTGGTTTCCCAATGTTTTAGGGCCACAACCCCCTTGGTTCCATAAACTGATCACCCGTGCCCCCTATCCTATTAAAACATTATTCAGAACAGCAGCCAGCGTGACCCACTAAGATAATCACAGAAGCATAGAATTGTAGGGCTGGGAGGGGCCACGAGGGTCATCTAGCCCCCTTCAATGCAGGAATATTTTGCCCAACGTGGGGCTCGGACCCACAACCCTGAGATTAAGAACCTCTTGCTCTACCGACTGAGCTCTCTAAAACTGAAAACCATGCCGTATTTTTCGCTCTATAAGACACACCTAGTTTTTGGAGGAGGAAAACAAGAAAAAAAATACTCTGAATCTCAGAAGCCAGAACAGCAAGAGGGATCGCTGCGCAGTGAAAGCAGCAATCCCTCTTGCTGTTCTGGCTTCTGGGATAGCTGCGCAGCCTGCATTCGCTCCATAAGACGCACACACATTTCCCCTTATTTTTAGGAGGGAAAAAGTGAGTCTTATTGAGCAAAAAATACAGTAATTGCTCATTTATTCAAAATCCAATTAAAACTGTTTGGTTTAATTAATTGAACGAAACAGATGAACTTAGTCCAGCGATGCCAGCTTTTCAAAGCCTGACTATCATTTCCCCCTGCCACCCCTTGCCTCTTAGCACCCCCCCAAGTAATCCCAATACTCCCCCAGGGGGCAGTACCGCCCATTTTGGGAACCACTGATCTAAGGGTTGTGTCCGACCAAGTTTTACTCTGAGCAAACCCATTGAAATTAACTATCCTTCAGACAATCCTTTGCAGTATGAATTTCCTTTTTAACCAACATGAACTCTCTTATGCTTTTTGATGGATTTTTTCCCTTACATGTTGCAAACCGCCTCAATATGTTTATTTTTATTTTTTATGAAAGTGCAGATTACAACTAAATAAAGTAAATAATGGGCCCAGGTTAGTCATGCGCCTTCATTTCAGTGGGTCTATTCTGAGTAGGACTAGCACTGGCCTTCTCTGCTAACAGAGATTCTGTTTCAGCTGCAGGTGCCAAGGATTTGACATGATTGTGTGCAAAACCTGAGATGTTCCAGTGAGCTGCAGCCTCACCCTATACCTGCACATACCAGGTAGCAGCGGCACTAATAATAATAATAATAATAATAATAATAATAATAATATTTTATTATTTATACCCTGCCCATCTGGCTGGGTTTCCCCAGCCACTCTGGGCAGCTTCCAACAAAATATTAAAATACAGTGGTCTGTTAAACATTAAAACCTTCCCTAAACTTGTACAATCAAGTTCCAGCCCAAAGCAAATTCACTGGAGAGTACAGTGATGATTGGGCTGCAAGGTTCACCAACACCCTACTTCACCATGCTGGGTGTGCCTATGGGATTGGGCCCGTTGGTCTGCTCCTCCAAGAACTCACCTCTTCCAAGGCCTGCAGTGTGACTCCAGCTGCCATGGAGACGACAACGTGTTTTTTGGTGACCGCAGATGCAATCTCTCGCAGAACCGTGGGGAGCACATGGGGCTTGGTAGCCAGGAATACGATGGTGCAGTTCTCCAGAATCTCCAGGTTAGAGTGCGTCGTCTTGCACTCAAAGGTCTTTATTCCAAAGAGAGATCACAAGGTAAGAACATGAGAACTTCATGCCCTGCAGGTGGATCAGACCATAGGCCTATGTTGAGCACATGGCTCTAGGAAAGCCACAACTGCGACGAGTGCAACAGCGCACACAGCTGCCCCACTCATATGCTCTGGCTAACTGGTGTTTAGACACTCAGTGATGTGGGGCAGAACATTTCCCAGTGCTTAATTTTCCCATGGATCAACAGATCTGAATTGCTCATTTAAATTTTTAAATTTAACTTTTATTGAATTTTCAAATTTTTGCAAGCTGACTTCAAATTAAATTGCAACGTCATTTCGTGTATTGACTTCCCTCCCATGCCTCCAGAATAGTTTTGTTCATACCCTTTTCTACTGCATTATAGATCAAACACTTGTCTATTACAGAAATCCCTCTAATACATTTACTTTGTCATTTTACTTCCGCTGCTCCCATCTCTAATCCTGCCCACAACTTCATTTGACTATACTGTAGTGCTTTTCCAAATAGTCCAAAAAGGGCTTCCCTCCTTCTATAAGAATTCCATAATTTCAATCTCTTAATATCACTGTCAGTTTGCCATTTCAACATCATCTATTACTTTTAAAAGCCATTCCTCCTTTGTTAGAATGAATTCCCCTTTCCAAGCCATCCAAGTTAGTGGCCGCCACTGAACGGATGGCCTTTAGCATTCCACGGCCCTTTTGATTCAGGTCCTGTTGACATTTGGCCTTCACATACCTGGAACTTGTCCAGGTTCCTGTTGGAAGGAGCACTAGCAAAGATGTTCACTGCCGGGACTTCTCCTGCGATAAATGGAGAGAAAGAAAGCTTGGCTGAATGTACGGCACCTTATGCTTTGCCCAAACACAAGCCCAGTAGAAGAAAGACCACTCCGTTTTTGCAAGCTGTCTTGCAAAAAAAGGACAAGGCAACAAGTTCAACCTCAGCATATCTAAGTAGTAGTCAGAATGGACTCATCTGCAGCTCACAAAGCTCTCTGGAAAAACACTCATTCCCCACTATTGACAAAGGTAAGTTTTGACCATAAGCAGATTCCAGAGGGCACAACTGAGAAGCCCTTGACATCTTCACCTCTTTGGGGGGAAAAGGAAACCCCTTCAGAGGAGTTCCCTTCTGCAATCTCAAGGAATTTGGGCTCCAAGTGGCTCAGGGAAGGGGATGCACAACCTGTTGCCTTCCAGGTGTGCAAGACTCTACCTGCCATCTGTTGTAATACGAGTGCTCAGGGATGCTGCACCAACAAGGGCCTGTTCTCAGTGTAACTTGAGACCTTCCTGTTGTTGTTGCAAAGGGGGAGTCAGTGAGATGTTCGGAGGTTTCTGAGAGAGCTGACATGCTTTGTGCAAGCTCTTGTACAGTGTACAGTCCAGGAATAAAGTAGAATGAAATAAGACTACTTTCGGACTGTTTTCTTTCTCCTGCTGGCATGCAAGGGGGAAGGGAGTGTGCATCTCTCAAGGAGGAGGTGTCGCTTATTGAAGATCTCCCTGGTCTGACCGAAGACCAGCCAGGGAAGATCACTGGCAACAGGCCCCCAGTGCCTGGGAAGAGGAGTCAGCCTTTCCCGAGGGAGCCGGTTTCCAACACCATCTTCCCTAACCATTGGAACGGAAAGGAGTTGGGAGACTAACAACATATAGAAGACATCTGGAGGCAGCCCTGTTTAGGGAAGCTTTTAATGTTTTGCTGTGGTTTCATAATTTGTTGGAAGCCACCCAGAGTGGCTGACAATCCAGTCAAATGGGCAGCATATAAATATATTATTATTATATTTAATCCAAACCCTGCTTCCCTGGCTTAGATGGTGAGGATTAATGTATCTGTGAAAGTGTGTCCACACTATGCTAGCTAACTAAAACACTGTAGTAGTTCATCCTTTGCTAAAAAAAACTCTCCAGACCCCTAAGAATATCAGCATTTACCGTCTGGTCTCCAACTTTCCGTTTTTGAACAAGATGCTTGGGTGTGTGGTGATGACCCTACTCCAGGACTTCCCGGGAGAGGGAGATTATCTTCAGCCATTTTAGTCTGGTTTCCAACCTGGTTTGGGGACTGAAACTGCCTCGGTCGCCCTGGTGGGTGATTGATGCTGGACGCTGGACCCGGGCAGAACGTCCCTGTTCTTTCCGATGGCGTCCTGAGCCACTTTCGGTGCCATCGGCCCTGCTGTCCTTCCTGGGACGGGGTTTCTGGGTGCCGTAATAAAGAGACTCCGGCTTTTCCTGGAGGGCAGATTCCAGAAGGTAGTTCCGAGGGGCAGCCCCTGCTTCACACTTTTGTTTTCGGGTGCCCCCCCCCCCAAACTTCCACCTTGCCCTCTACCTACCCAGCATCAACATCAAACCCACACATAAAGAGAATCTAGAGTTTTGGAGTTCACAGATGGCACACAGCTCTGGATCTTCTTCCCATCTCAGTCCAGGGAAGCTGTAGAGGTCCTGAACCACCGCGTGAATAAATAATAATAATAATAATAATAATTTATTATTTATACCCCACCCATCTGGCTGAGTTTCCCCAGCCACTCTGGGCGGCTCTCAATCAAGTGTTAAAAACAATACAGCATTAAATATTAAAACCTTCCCTAAACAGGGCTGCCTTCAGATGTCTTTTAAAGATAAGATAGCTGCTTATTTCCTTCACACCTGAAGGGAGGGCGTTCCACAGGGCAGGCGCCACTACCAAGAAGGCTCTGGACTGGATGCAGATGAACAAGCTGAAACTCAGACTGTACAAGGCAGGTGTGTTCTTGCCAGGGGGTGATAGGGTTACACTCCCCCTGAAAGATGGGGCTTGTCGTTTTGGTGTGTTCCTGGACACAGCTCTGCCCCTGTTGGTCAGGCAGCAGCTGTGGTCAGGAGCGCCTTGCTGCAGCAACCAATTGCGGAAGGCTCCTGATGTGGTCAGACCCAGTCACGGTGACCTATGCATTTATGACATGCAGATAGGGATCATGAGATTACAGTAAATGATCTCTTTCAGCTTCTGCCTTCTGGAAGAAGGTACAGGTTTATAAAGACTAAGACTAGCCGCCTGAGAAACAGTTTCTACTCAAATGCGATTTTGGGTTTAAACGCAGTGTAAGGAGTCTGTAAAGGGACACGGGTGGTGCTGTGGGTTAAACCACAGAGCCTAGGACTTGCCGCTCAGAAGGTCGGCGGTTCGAATCCCCACGACGGGGTGAGCTCCCGTTGCTCGGTCCCTGCTCCTGCCAACCTAGCAGTTCAAAAGCACGTCAAAGTGCAAGTAGATCCGGTGGGAAGGTAAACGGCGTTTCCGTGCGCTGCTCTGGTTCGCCAGAAGCGGCTTAGTCATGCTGGCCACATGACCTGGAAGCTGTACGCCGGCTCCCTTGGCCAATAAAGCGAGATGAGCACCACAACCCCAGAGTCGTCCGCGACTGGACCTAATGGTCAGGAGTCCCTTTACCTTTAAGGAGTCTGTATGGGAGTATATTGTATTTAAAAATGGGGTATCAGAGTTTTTAGGGGCTGACCAGGTTGGGATAGCTGGGATAGGAGGCTTGTTGGGTTTTGAATGTCTTATGTAGATTTTTCAATTTCGTTGTTCTGTATGGGACAATGACAATAAAGATTATTGTATCGTATCGTAAACAAACTCTATATGGGACTGCCCATGGAGTATGTTTGGAAATTTTGGCAACCCCTCCTGGCACATAATGCCTTTCAGGACCATGTTTCTGCCTCATGCTACCAGCTGCTGGTCATTTTCCATGTGCAATTAGATGTCCTGCTTATCATCTTGACTGTGCAACCGGCATGCTGTTAGCCAAGTTTCCCCTGCACAACTTTCTAGGCAATTTGGCACTTCCATGGGACAGGATTTAGTTGGGGGTTTGTGCACAGGGACGTGCTACAAGGAACAAGGAAGGGAATCATCAAAGACAGATGAGTATCTTTCCACGAGCCAGAGTAATTTTCCACGATGGATATAAAGCAATAAAAAGCTCAGTTACACTCAGTTACAAAACTTTCCCCCACCTCCCATTCTGGGACACAATTTACAATACAGTACACTTACTCTGAAGTAAGCCCCACCTATTTTGCAGCCCAGAACTAGATAACTGAAAGATGTTACTGAGCTACTGTTTATAAAACACACAATTCTGTATTGCTTAATACACATGGAGGTTGTTGTTACTCAAGTTTTGTCATGTCTGAAGGCCTTGGAAAAATTCTTCCGCTTGGAGGTATTTCACAGGACAAAGCTTGGCCTAAGGGTGGGGGGGACTCCACTTACCCCTTCTAAAAAAAACCCCTCCTCTGAACCTGTAACTGAAATGGGCTTTTGGTATTTTAGGGTCAGTTTAGTTATATTTTACCTTTCACTTTTAAGTCCTATTCTGCTTGCAATCCTGTAGCACTTTCTCAGAGTAAGCCCCATTAGACTCAATAGAATTTAAGCGTACATAGGTTTACACTGTACTGTAAAATTAAACGAATTTGCTACCAAGCTATTAAGCTGCAGCTGGGCTAGGCTCTGAATACTCAATTCCATGCAAAAACAGAAGTCCTGTAGCACACAGACTTATGAATCTGTACATAGTGAGATTTTTTAGATTGTTTATGGAAGCTTTTAATGTTTGATGTTTTATTGTGTTTTTAATATTCTGTAGGAAGCTGCCCAGAGTGGCTGGGGAGGCCTGGCCAGATGGGCGGGGTATAAATAATAATAATAATATATTATTATTATTTTGCCAACTAATGCAACATTATCTGACTTGGGTATGGGGAACCTTTGGCCCACCTGGCGTCGTGGAACTATAATTCTCATCACTCCTGGCTTTTGGCTATGCTAGCAGGGGCTGATGGGAACTGTAGTTCAGCACCATCTGCAAAACCAATATTCCAGCACACCTGAACTAGCTTGGCAGCAGAGACCTCACCATCTTCTAAGCAGCAAACTTTTTCAGCAGTGGGCTGGTCCACTGTCCCTCAGACCTTGTGGGGGGCCGGACTATATTTGGGTGGGGGGAGAATGAATAAATTCCTATGCCCCACAAATAACCCAGACATGCATTTTAAATAAAAGGACACATTCTACTTATGTAAAAACACGCTGATTCACGGACCGTCTGCGGGCCGGACTGAGAAGGCGATTGGGCCGGATCCGACCCCCAGGCCTTAGTTTGCCTACCCATCTTCTCAAAACAAGGCACCTGCTGTCGCAACGCCTCTTCCCAACAGATATAGAGGCTGCCTTACCCAAAGACAGTTCAGCCAAGGGGCGGGTCTTTCCCAGCCTCATAGAAACAGAGAATTGCAGATTTTGAAGAGTCCCCCTCAACCCCAGGGTCACCTAGCCGAGCGCCCTGCAAATATTCTAACCAGAAATCATATTTAGTCTGTCTTTCAACCTACGCCCTTTGCACTATGCAACAGATCCGCCACCTTTGGCCCCCTCATCACTTACAGCAGGTTTACTCAAAAGCAAGCCTCATTTGCAATCCGATGGCGTTGCTTTTTCCTACAAGGGGTTTTTAAGATCCCAGCCCCCTGCTAATTTGGGCTTTTTCTAGGATTTTGTGCATGCAGGAGCTTTCCCCTCCCCCCCCAACACACCTTGCCTCTCCTACCTGCCCTTACCTGCCAGCAGGATCGCCTGGGCCACAGCGCTGGCCATGCGCCCCGCCCCGATGAAGCCCACACGCAGCTCCCGCAGTTTCTCCATCTCCGCAATCTGCCACGGACCGGCCGGATTGTCTCCTTTTTTAACCTCCTCCTGAACAGCCGAGCTCATAATACCCACGTGGCCCGGCCCAGACTCCGCCCTCCCCTCAAGCCAGGGAGCCAATCAAGCCGCGCCGTTCCTCCCCGCACGGTGAGCGCGAATGAATCCCACGCCGCCATTCAGAAGGCGGCCATTCATCTTTCGCCTCCGCTCTCCTGATTGGCCGCCGCTGGATTCCAAGCGGGGCGTGGTCGGGCCGGCGAGGCTGCGGGTTGGCTGGGCCGGCTCTGACGTCACCGTCAGAAGTATTGATAAGAATGGATTTGGTCGCGCTTTTGCCGGGAAACTTTCGAAATGCGCGTTTGGGGGAATCCGGAGACGCAGGCGAGGCAGGTGGGGAGATGCTTGGTCGAGGGGTCTTGTTTTTTATTGACTTAAGAAAATTATACAGACAGCAAAACGAAGAAGCCTAAATTAACATTGCCATCTACCGATAAGAAATAATAATTATTGTCCCTGTCTATCTTCTTTTTTGAGATCTTTCCACCCTCCAACAGGGACTGGAAGGGGCTTAAAGGATACTTGCAAAACCATATTGAAAAATCAGAACTCCTATTAGAATAAACAAGTTCCGTTTTAAATATACTGGAATACTAAATAAGATGGATAACAAGGTGTAATAGAAAAAGAAGCATGAAATTAGGTTAAAGGTGTGTGAAAGAAAGTAATAGAAGCGGAAAGAAATTGCAATTGGGCAGATTGGAAGTCTAGCACAAAGGTGGGGTGAGGGGTGGTGGATGGTGATGGGTCAAGGAATTATCTGTGGGGTTGAGTGTAGGTATGTTTGAACATTTTTAAGGATTGTATGAAATGTATGCTTGTATATTTGCAATATGTGTGTATTAATGCTGAATTATTTTAACAATAAAAACTTTTCAAAAATTAAAAAAAATAATTATTACCATAATGAAAATGCTAACAATACATTTCCCTTTTGAACTTCTATTCTGGTTACAATATATTACTATTTTATAAGAATCTATTATATCCTTTGCTGTCCCATATATTATTTTATTTCCCAAATTCAACCTAACCCTCCCCTCCTCCCCACTGCTTCCCCTCACCTGTGTGAGATCTTCCCATCATACTATATATTTTTTTCTAGTTGCTTTGATAAAATAGAGTAACTTGAAAACTATTAAATTATAATTACTTCTTTTGTCCTTACAGGCTTAACAATTGCCTATTAAGAGTTTTGCTTTAACACCATATTTCTTCACGTATTCCCCTATGCATTCCCATTCTGTATAGAATTTTTGATTAGAGCAGCCCAGGGGTATTTTATTTTATTTTTATTTTATTGCATTCATTTTCCTCCTCCTTCCTCCAAGTATTTCAAGGGTGCATGCATGCTTCTCCCCCTTCTCCTCTTAATAATCAGGTAGGGTAGGCCAGCGGGGCCCAAAGACACACCCAGTGAGCTTCAGGATGGCCAAGTGGGGATTTGAACCCTGGTCTCTCAGGTCCTAGTCTGACACACTAACCACTATGCCACGCTGCTCCTGACTAGGGAGTATGTAACAGACCTTGCTGGGAGTGGTCAACATTCTTCTGTCTCCCAAATTACATGGGATTTTTAGCGTTTCGGTGTCCAGCTTTAGCTCATTGCTTCTATTTCCCCCCTTAATTTTGTTATTAATTTCAACATAACAATATATTAAAACATATCATATTCATTATTTACACCCCCTTTTCCCCACCCCATAAAAAACCCACCCTCCCCCCGCTGAGACTTCCCTCCATTCCTCTCTGATTTCTCAACCCATGTCGCTCTCTGCATATAATAAAATTATTCCCATCCTTATATTATCTATCTACCATGTTACCAGTCACTAAATGTTTATTCAAAACCTGCCAAGGAGTCCAATTCATTTTGTTGCCTTTTTAAATACTTTGTAAAAAGTTCCCATTCTTCTTTGAAGTCACAGTTGTCCTTATCTCGCAGTTTGTATGTTAGCCAATTCGGCGTAGTTCATCAATTTCTCTTGCCACTCTTCCTTTGTCGGGGTTTCTTCGTTCTTTCATCCTTGTGCTATCAAGACTCTTGCCGCTGTTGTAGCAGACATGAATAAATAGCTCATTGCTTCTAGAGCTGCTCCTGGCACCCCGGAAATATCCAGATGCCAAGCCTTAAAATCATAAGGCACCACGAGGGTCGTTTAGTCCAACGTGCTGCAATGTAGGAATCTTGACATGGTTTTTGAAGGTGGTAGGCACCCCAAACCCTCTGCAGTTTACCTGGTATGGGTCTTTTAAAAATAAAATAAAATCATAATCTCATTTTCTAAAGAATTTCCTGGTTGATGGACAGGAAACTGCCTTATGGGACTATTGGTCAGTCTACCTCTGTATCGTCCACACTGGTTGGCAGCAGTTCCCCAGGGATTTCAGGCGAGGTATTTGTGTGTGTGGATTGCCAGTCCTCCTTGGACATGCCAGGGATTAAACCTAGGACCTTCTGAGTCCTTTCCCACCTATTTCTGCTCAAATAGTGTTGACCTGAAACTTTCCAGGATGCCTTGTTGTTGTTTGGTCGTTTAGTCATGTTCAACTCTTCGTGACCCCCTGGACCAGAGCACGCCAGGCCCTCCTGTCTTCCACCGCCTCCCACAGTTTGGTCAAACTCATGCTGGTAGCTTCGAGAACACTGTCCAACCATCTCCCCTTCCCCTTGCGCCCTCCATCTTGCCCAGCATCAGGGTCTTTTCCAGGGAGTCTTCTCTTCTCATGAGGTGGCCAAAGTCTTGGAGCCTCAGCTTCAGGATCTGTCCTTCCAGTGAGCACTCAGGGCTGATTTCCTTCAGAATGGATGAGTTTGATCTTCTTGCAGTCAATGGGACTCTCAGGAGTCTCCTCCAGCACCAGAATTCAAAAGCATCCATTCTTCGGCGATCAGCCTTCTTTATGGTCCAGCTCTCACTTCCATACATCACTACTGGGAAAACCATGGCTTTAACTATACGGACCTTTGTTGGCAAGGTGATGTATCTGCTTTTTAAGATGCTGTCTAGGTTTGTCATCACCTTTCTCCCAAGGAGCAGGCATCCTTTAATTTCGTGACTGCTGTCACCATCTGCAGTGATCATGCAACCCAAGAAAGTAAAATCTCTCACTGCCTCCATTTCTTCCCCTTCTTGCCATCTCATTTTTTACCACATCCAGCTGACCAAGGTTCGTGGTTCTTCCAGGATGCCTTACTGCGTGTAATAACATGTCTGGCTGTGCCCCTAGCAGGAAGAGCATGCAGCCTGGTCTCTGTTTCTGGAGCAAAGGTGAAACTATTCATTCTTATTCCTATAAAAATATCTTTAACTGCTTACCTAAAGAAAACCGGCAGCGAAAGCTCCAGGCATGCTTGCTCATGCTGTTGGGCAGTCCTACTCATTGAATTTCTGCCCCTCAATGAGGCCAAACTTAGATTCACAAAATGTTTAGGGGTGTGCGTACCCCTTCGTTCCCCCCAGGGAAAAAAGCACTGCTGTTGGGTAGGTTGCTAGCAAAATGAAACCTCCATGTTCTCGGGCAGTCTATCTTGGAATGCCAGTTGCTGCAGCGGGAGGGAATGGGGGAAGCTATTGCTTTCATGCTCTGCTTAAGGAACACAGAGAAAGATGTCTTGTCTTGTTTCTGACTCTACACTGAGTCCAGAGTTTCTGACAAGAGTTTATTCCACCTCTGCTCTCCTGGGAGATGCTGGGGCGTGAACCAGGGACCGTCTGAATGCAGAGCAGTTGCTCTATGGTGGCCAAACTTGGTCCTCTTCTGTTTTGGGACTACAATTCCCATCATCCCTGACCACTGGTCCTGTTAGCTAAGGATGATGGGAGTTGTAGTCCCAAAACAGCTGGAGGGCCAGGTTTGGCCACCACTGCAGTCTATGCTGAACTATAACCCTTCCCTATATTGGGGGGGGGGTTGGAGAGAGCCTGTGATTGACCACTGTGGGAAAATCACATGCTGGATCCAACGAGCCTCAAAGTCTCATCCCGAAGGGCTACTTCTATGGGTTTTTTTCCAGGGCTGCCTTTCCAGGAACATACCCCAAACAATTGGCTATCTTGGTCTATTGTGGAGCCAGATAGAATAATCTTTGGAAAACAATAGCTTTCAACAGGGCAGCAGTGCTATTGAAGTGCTATTAATTACCTTTATGGGACACGCCCCCCCCCCTTTCTCCCAAGGCTTGTTGAGCAACAGGGAATGTGAATTTTCCCCTTTCTCCTTAATTTTGGACAAAGGACCCAGCTGGAGAAAATGTCTCCCTCTGCACTTTCCCCCTAAAATTTTCCGGTTAGCAGCAGAAGTTTATGGTCTGGTGCCCCCCCCCCAATGTCTGCCTATTTTTCTAGGTGGCATCCTGGCTGCGGACCAGATGGTTTCTTTGACTTATTAGTAATTCGCTGCAAAAGACTCTCTAAGCCACTCAAAAGGAAAGAGAATACATTGCAACATGAAACCATGAACAGGGTGTGTCATTTTAGGAGGCGAAACTTACTTTTTTCAAATTTATTCAGTGAGGGGGGCTTAAAATTTGTTTTTGGGTGTGAGAAATTCAAATCTGCTATTATTTTTGTGATGCGACATTTAGCTTGCTATGTCTAGGCTGGATGAAGAAGTACATAAACTGCTTTCGGAAAACAAAGGAATTTTGATTTTGCCTTCTGAAAATGTCATGTAATGCTAAATAATAATAATATACAAGATAACTGCAAGTACTTGGCAATCATTTTTTATTTCTATGCATTTTTTTCATACATTTTACTTGCCAAGCAAAACTAAATTATATTGGTTTTAAGAAAACCAAACACCTTTTGAATTCCCCAGTTATGTTACAACTTCTTAGCACCCCTCATTTTTGGTAATTTGAAAGTTGGAAAATTCAACATGCCCAGCTCAGTCGGTATAATAATAATAATAATAATAATAATTATTATTATTATTTATTTATACCCCGCCCATCTGGCTGGGTTTCCCCAGCCACTCTGGGTGGCTTCCAACTGAATATTAAAAACAATACAGCATCAGACATTAAAAACTTCCCTAAAGAGGGCTGCCTTCAGTTGTCTTTTAAAAGTAAAAGAGTTGTTTATTGCCTTGACATCTGCTAGAAGGGCGTTCCATAGGGCAGTCGCCACTACCGAGAAGGCCCTCTGCCTGGTTCCCTGTAACCTTACTTCTCGCAATGAGGGAACCGCCAGAAGGCCCTCGGCGCTGGATCTCAGTGTCCGAGCTGAACGATGGGGTGGAGACGCTCCTTCGGGTATACTGGGCTGAGGCCGTTTAGGGCTTTAAAGGTCAACACCGACACTTTGAATTGTGCTCAGAAACGTACTGGGAGCCAATGAAGATCTCTCAGAACCGGTGTTATGTGGTCCCGGCGGCCACTCCCAGTCACCAGTCTAGCTGCTGCATTCTGGATTAGTTGTAGTTTCCGGGTCACCTTCAAAGGAAGCCCCACGTAGAGCGCATTGCAGTAGTCCAAGCGAGATATAACTAGAACATGCACCACTCTGGCGAGACAGTCTGCGGGCAGGGAGGGTCTCATCCTGCGTACCAGATGGAGCTGGGAGACAGCTGCCCTGGACACAGAATTGACCTGCACCTCCATGGACAGCTGTGAGTCCAAAATGACTCCCAGGCTGCGCACCTGGTCCTCCAGGGGCACAGTTACCCCATTCAGGACCAGGGAATCCCCCACACCCGCCCGCCCCCTGTCCCCCCAAAACAGTACTTCTGTCTTGTCAGAAGTAAAAGCATGAGACTCTTCATGTCAAAGTTGTGTGGGTTTGAGTTCCACGTTGAGCAAAAAGATTTCTCCGTTGCAGGGGCATTGTACTAGATGGGTTCCTTCCAGCGCTAAAACTCTGATTACAGTGACCCACATAGAGACCTAGCAAAACTTTAGCATCAGGAAACAGCAACAAACCACAACATACGTAGAATCATAGAACTGCAGCATAATAAACTGTTTCTATATGCAATAACGGCAGCAAGAGTACTGTTGGCACAGAAATGGAAAGAAGAATTACCGATAAAAGCAATGGACTATGCAGAATTAAGACAAGACGACAGGAAGGATTCGAAACCTGCAGGATCAGCGATTCTCAGAGGACTGGAGTAAATATGTGAACTATATCTGAAAAGCAATTGTAATCAACAGATTACACTAGTAGGATTGCAAGAAGTTTTGCAAGGAGCACTATGTGAAATATTGCAGAGAAAAGTATGAAGAGAACTATTAGTGAAGGACTATTAAAAGTAATAGTGAAATTAATGAAATGCAGATTAAGTGATTACCGTAATAATAATATTGAAATAATAACAATAATAAAGTTTGAAAAATCTTCAAATGTGGTTGATGGAAGTCCACAACATTGAATAAGATGAGAAAATATGTTGTATGTTTTTTTGGGAAATTTAATGTAAAAAATAATAAAAATATATTTTTTTTTTAAAAAAAAGAATCATAGAACTGCAGAGCTGGAAGGGACCCTTGGGTCATCTAGTCCAACCCCCTGCAATGCATATATCACCGTCCTTGTCTCTCCCTTGCAGGACACCCTCTGAAGATGCTGTTTCTTGATCGCTGGGCCTTCTGCCTCTCGCTTCTCCTGCTCCTGGTTGCGTCGTCCTCTGGGTTTTTCGGCTGGCTCACTCGAAGCGGAACCCCAGAAAAAGCCCCTGTGCCCCCCGCACCCCCTCCGGACCCAGCTCAGCTTCGCCATGTGCCTTTTGAGATGACCACGGCAGATGAGAGGTTCTTAGCTGAGGCCCGGCGGCTGGATCTCTCGCCCCTGGACTCCTGCCACCATAAGGTCCGCCTGCAGTTTAATCATCTTCTCCCTGCAGTTCCGGGCCATCTTGCATTCCATCATGGAGGTTTGCCCCGGAGTTTTCCGCTCTGCATTCTACAACGGATCGTAGAATTGCAGTGTCGGAAGGAGACCCTGAGGATCCTCTAGTCCAACCCTTTGCAATGCAGGAACACGCAGCTGCCCCACACGGGGATCGAACCTGCGACCTTCGCATTATCGGCACCACGCTCCAAACAACTGAGCCATCCAGGCCCCAAAAATAATACAGTGGATGCTTGGGTTGCGAACGTGATCCATGTGGGATGCACGTTCGCAACCCGCGTCTGCACATGCGCAGGTTTGAATTTGGCGCTTCTGTGCATGCACAAAGCACAATTTAGTGCTTCTGCGCATGCCTGACCGCCGAAACCTGGAAGTAACCCGTTCCGGTACTTCTGGGTTTCGGCGGTCCGCAACCTGAAGTGTCTAACCCAAGGTATGACTGTAATTAATTTTTTTTAAAAAAAAATTATTCTGATATTTATACCCCGCCCATCTGGCTGGGTTTCCCCAGCCACTCTGGGTGGCGTCCAACAGGATATTAAAAACACAATAAAAGGTCAAACATTAAAAACTTCCCTAAACAAGGCTGCCTTCATATGTCTTCTAAAAGTCAGATAGTTGTTTATTTCCTTCACATCTGGTGGGAGGGTGTTCCACAGGGCGGGCGCCACTACCAAGAAGGCCCTCTGCCTGGTTTCCTGTAACCTCACTTCTCACAGTGAAGGAACCGCCAGAAGGCCCTCGGAGCTGAACCTCAGTGTCCGGGCTGAACAATGGGGGTGGAGACGCTCCTCCAGGTACAATTCCAAGGAATTATAGAAGCTTCCTTTTTCTATAGCAGTGCTCATGAAGCATGTGTAGACCTAGAATAAAATAAGATCTTTGCATTGCCTCTAGATAGCCATTGTGGAATAATAATAATAATAATAATAATAATTATTATTATTATTATTATTATTATTTATTTATTACTTATACCAAGCTCATCTGGCTGGGTTTCCCCAGCCACTCTGGGTGGCTGGGTGGTCTCAGATTACAAATACCAACTTCATATTCCCTTTTGCACTAAAGTGCTGTAGCAAAACAGGAGATACCCCCCCCTTTCTGCCTGGTTATTTCCCTTCTGTCTCTTATCTTCATTGCTAGGTGGTTGAACAGCTTCGGTCGTCTTGCACGGACCTGACAGAAGAGGAGCTGGCCAAGCTGGGCGTCTCCCTGTTCAACTGCCAGGCCAGCGTCGAAGGACGTGGGACTTACCTGTGCACTGCTGACATGGTACCTAATCCTGTTTGGGAACCTACCTAGAATCTTACTGTAATAAACGGAAATCTGCCTTTATTCCCTTATGGGGGACACAAGAGCCCTTATAGAGTCCTTTGCAGGTTCTCCATCGGTTGGAGAAAATAACAGAGGCCAACCAGAGAATATTGAGAAGCAAAGCAGCTCGTAAGCCTGATCTTTATTGATCTGTTGCAACAGGGTGCTCCCCTCAAACGCAGGAAAGGAGGACCCAGAACCCAGGTGTGCCCGCCCTTATATAGACATTTTACATTGCCCGCCCTGGAGTCCAAGACCACCCCCAGAAACTTCATATATACATCACAGAAGGGGCGGTCTACAACAGAAATCTGAGTGCATTGTTTATCTCCTGTATGGCAGGTTACCTGTTAATGGTCACTTGATTGGATACCCTGGGGAGCCTAGCCAGTCTTTTGTAGTGACAAGTACTTAGTCTTGAGCCAGGTCACAGGCTCACCCTATTCATGCACAGACATACCCTTAAGACAGGTTTTGTGAATGAAAAGACAATGGGGAGGCGTTTCCATTTTCCTTTGACCTTGCAGAGAAAACATTTGGTCAGTTTGGGAGCCAAAATGGCTCCTGGGCTGTTTTCCTGTGCTGCCTCAGACATGTGGCCCATACATTTATGTTCGTGTTTGCCTGGCACATCCATGAACATTTATTTTATATATAAGCCTTAATTTTTTTATTTCAAGTAGCTCCTTTCCCAGAGCTAAGCCAGTTACATTTCCTTGTTTTAATGACCTGGTTCAGACAGCAAGGGTGAGGCTGATGCCCCGTTACGTAAATAAAATTAAAATTAACCGATCTAAACAGAGTTGCATGAATTCCGGGGTCTCAAATGAGCTGTAGGGTTCCCGCAATGATTCATTCAATCGCGATCTGCCGCTCCCTCTCTGTTCGCCCAACAGACTCTAGCACAATGCACGGCGGGGATGGATCCGGACACCTGGAACGCCTACCACATCGTGAGCAACCGAGCCCGGGCTGTCTGCTACGCCACCCGTCAGATGCAGTTCAAGCGCCGAGCGGAGCACACCGTCAACGCCTTGGTCTCCACTGCCGTCAGCCAGCTGGAAGCGATGAAAATGCTTAAGGCTTGTACTGCTTTGGATTGGATAGATCTATAAATTAGGATCTTCCTTGGGGGGTTGGAGGACTATCTGTGGCTTAGGGCCCTCGTATCTACGGGACTGCCTCTCCTAGTCTGCCCCGCAGAGGACCTTAAGGTCCATGAATAACCATAGTTTAGAGGTCCCGGGCCCTAAGGAAGTCAGACTATCCTCCCCCAGGGCCAGGGCCTTTTCAGTGATGACTCCGACCTGGTGGAATGCTCTGTCCCAGGAGACCAGGGCCCTGCAGGATTTAACCTCCTTCCGCAGGGCTTGTAAGACAGATATTCCACCTGGCCTTTAATTTGAATTCAGCCTGATCTTTTATTTCCCTTCCCTCCCCCTCCCCTTTTATGAAGATCACCCGCTCTGAGACCCCACAGCTAATTCTCCCCTGGCCTCCTCGCTGGCCCAAGCAGGACCAATTCAGCCAGCTAGTCCTGGGGATTATCTAATGCTTATTTCCCCTAAATTGATTTCTGAATTTTCAATTTTATTGTTATTCATGTTTTTATACTGTATTTTATGCTGCTTTTACAATTAAATGTTTTAACCCTGGAGAGCTGCTGCCGGTCCGTGCAGACAATATTGAGCCAGGTGGAGCAATGTATGGATTCTGTTGTTGGGCAGCTTTATCTATTCTTCTGTTCGGCTGCCCTTGCTTCTGACGCTCCTTATTCTGCGACTTTCCTCCCCTGCAGAGCGGGCAGGAGGAGCTGAAGGAGCTGACGTCGGAATCGCTGCAGAAAGTGGCCACCAGCCAGGAGGCGATCCTGGCCCAGCAGGAGAAGTTGCAAGGCAGCCAGGTGGAGATGGAGGAGTCCATCAACGACAACCTGGACCAACTGGTTCGGGAGAAGGCTCTCATTGCCAGCGGGCAGCAGCAGGTGGCAGAACTGATCGAGGGCATCACAAAGAGGATGGGTAATAATAATAATAATAATTTATTATTTATAACCCACCCATCTGGCTGGGTCTCCCCGGCCACTCTGGGTGGCTTCCAACAGAATATTAAAATACAATAATCTATGAAACGTTAAAAGCTTCCCTAAACAGGGCTGCCTTCAGTTTGTCTTTTAAAAGTAACATCTTGACATCTGCTGGGAGGGCGTTCCACAGGGCGGGTGCCACCACCGAGAAGGCCCTCTGCCTGGTTCCCTGTAACCTCACTTCTCGCAGGGAGGGAACTGCCAGAAGGTCCTTGGAGCTGGACCTCAGGGCTGAACGATGGGGGTGGAGATGATCCTTCAGGTCTACTGGGCTGAGGCTGTTTAGGGCTTTCAAGGTCAGCACCGACACTTTGAATTGTGCTTGGAAACGTACTGGGAGCCAGTGTAGGTCTTTCAGGACCTGTGTTATATGGTCTTGGCAGCCGCTCCCAGTCACCAGTCTAGCTGCCGCATTCTGGATTAATTGCAGAAGGATGTCAATGAAATAGGGTTGCCATATTTCAAGAAGTAAAAAATCTGGACACAAAAGTTGTTGAGCTTTTTCTGCCAATTTTTCCGAAATTCCCTCCACGTGCTGTTTTCGCAGTTTAAATTCTGGACATTTCCGGATGTATGACAGCTCTATCCTGAAGGGAGAATAAGCAGCCTAAGGCCAATGGAGGTTGGAAAGCAGGGCTGTGGGGAGAGGCAGACCTCTGCTTCTAAGTCTGTTTGGATTATTTCATATTTTCTAAGATGCTGAGCCTGTGCTGGACAGCACAAGACATTGCATGGATATTTTGGATGCATCATTTGATGTTTCTGTTTTACTTTGAAGAGTTCTGCTAGTAAAATTTTGAATAATATTTTTATGGACCTGCACAACGATTTATTCCAAAAGGAGTCAGTTCTTATGCTTCCAGTCACTTCAGACTGTGCAGTATTACTAACTGCAATATCAGTGGGCCCAAAAAAATTCTGCAGGGCCTTGTGTCCTCCAAGGCTTGCTCCCATCGTCTCGGAGGTGTGTGTTTAGAGTGCCAAATCCTGCCTTGGGAGTCCATGTTTTGACCCTATAGAAAGGAGCTTTCTGGCTTGGGGGGGGGGGGTCAATCTCCAGACCTTACTTACCCATCACTGAAATAAATGGGGCAGGTTTGGCTTTCAGCGGTTCTCAACCTGTGGGTCCCCAGATGTTGTTGAACTACAACTCCCATCACCCCTAGCTAGCAAGGCCAGAGCTCAGGGATGATGGGAGTTGTAGTCCAACAAAAGAAATTATTTCATCTCCTTCAATGCACATATCTTGAGGCAATGCAAGAAATGCAATGAAAATGGCTACAGAAAAGGTGAAAACACAGAAAATAAGAGCAACTGACTTTAAAAGTTGTACACACAGCAGAGACCCCTTCATCCAGCTGGGAAGACTTGGCAGAACAGAGATGTCTTCAATTTCTGCAGAGTTGGAAGAGACACAAAGGGCCATCTAGATCCCTGATAGGGTTTCAGGAAAGAGCAGATAGGGGACGCTGGTCATATCGCGACGTAAACTGTGGTTTGTTGGGTATCGCAGCAGAAATTCCAAAAAGCAAGGGCTGCCCATGTTCCTCTGTCATGTACTGAAGTTCTCACCCTAGGCCAGCAGGGGGATACTGTAGATAGTTTTCACTCAGGTCCACATATGCAAATAAAGAATTGAAAGTGACTTTGTGATTGGATAGTTACAGAAAGTTGTTACTGTTGCTTTGTAGTTGAGCTCTATATAAGCAGGTTGGCTGAACCCTTCAGTTCAGTTCTGTTCTGGCCTGTGAATAAACAAGGGCTGTCTGAAAAATCGCTGTGTCGTCTGATATGTTCAACCTAACACTCTCCTTGCAGAAAATGTCAGCCGTCACCTAGATCAGCAGGACCTGGAGCTGCAAGAAGGTCACAGGGCCATCCTTGAGGACCTGTCCCAGGTGCAGAGGCGAGCTCAGGAAGTCTACTCCAAGACAGGTTGGTGGTGGGAGGTGGCGTTCAAACCCTTCTGGCCACTGAGCCAAGACTGCCTCTCCGCCTGCGCTCTGAACTTGGTCGTTTCTCTTCCCCCTCCGCCCTCCATCCCAGAGACCAATCTGGGCTTGTTCGCGGCCTACCAGAACCAGACGGCCTTGTATTACGAGGAGCTGATGCTGAAGCTGCAGAAGATGAACCAGAGTCTGGGAGTGTTGCTGAACGCCATGGACCGGATGCAAGCGAGTGTGGACGGGCAGCTGCAACACATCCGGAGGTTCATCAGCTGGGCAGGTAAGACTGTTTTGGAAGGGCAGAGGCAGGAGGTTGAATGGAGCAAAGTCGATTCAACACCTTCCAATTGTGCAAGGAAACACCCCTCCCTTTTCTCCGCCCCAAATCTGATCTCGGCAGAACTCCAAAGAAGATTTGGGGCTTGCGGGGGGAAAGAGGTCAGGTTCTCATTTTGATTTCCGTTTCATCAGTTCCCTGGCAGCCCCTGATCACCACAGGCAGGTCAAAGCTTTAAATGCTATCCAGGGTTGTAAAGACTGCGGAAAGAATAATTGGGTGCACTCTTCCCATCTTGGATCAAATCTATGCTTCCAGGTGCCATAAGAAAGTTGCAGAGATAGCGCAGGATAGTGCGCACCCCAGAAATGATCTCTTTCAGCTTCTGCCTTCTGGAAGAAGGAACAGGGTTATAAAGACTAGGATGCTCAGATTACTGCCACCAGACCTCCCCTTTCATGATGTAACCATGATGTATTATTGATGTAGTTTAGGGGGGTGTAACATGGGGATTAGGGACGCGGGTGGCGCTATGGGTTAAACCACAGAGCCTAGGACTTGCCGATCAGAAGGTCGGTGGTTCGAATCCCTGCGACTGGGTGAGCTCCCGTTGCTCTATCCCTGCTCCTGCCAACCTAGCAGTTCAAAAGCACTACCTTTAAGGTAGTCCCTATGGGAGTATATTGTATTTAATTATGGGGTATCAGAGGTTTTTAGGGGGCTAACCAGGCTGGGATAGGTGGGATAGCAGGCTTGTTGGTTTTTGAATGTCTGATGTAGATTTTTTCAATTTCGTTGTTCTGTATGGGACTATGACAATAAAGACTATTGTATCAGTAAAGGTAAAGGGACCCCTGACCCGACTCCGGGGTTGCGGCGCTCATCTCGCTTTATTGGCTGAGGGAGCCGGCATACGGCTTCCGGGTCATGTGGCCAGCATGACTAAGCCGCTTCTGGCAAACCAGAGCAGTGCATGGAAACGCCGTTTACCTTCCCGCCGGAGCGGTACCTATTTATCTACTTGCATTGCATGCTTTTGAACTGCTAGGTTGGCAGGAGCAGGGACCGAGCAACAGGAACTCACCCCATCGCGGGGATTCGAACCGCCGACATTCTGCTCGGCAAGCCCTAGGCTCTGTGGTTTAACCCACAGCGCGATTGCAAAATGCAAAGCTTTAAACAATGCAGAATCACAACAGCATAGCAAATGAGCGAAATACGGGAATTAGAGCATTTTGTGCCCACCTCTGTCTCGCAGGGTTCAGCCTCAACTCCATCTATACCTGTGTCCTACACGGCAGCTATTTCCTCCTGGCAGCCCTCATCATGACCTTCCTGCAGATTCCTGGGCTCCCGCGTGCCACGCTGCTAGTCCTCGTCGTGGCCAACGCCCTGTCTGAGCTGAACCAGGCCGTCTCCTTGGGCTTCAAGTCGCTCACCTGCCTCTTAATCTTGACTGTCGCAGGCAAGCATGGAGTCTATGCAACCCAGCATGTTGGTGTTTAGCATGTTGTCTTTTTTTTTTTTTAAGTCTTACATTATTGTCAGTTCTTCTTATTAACATTCTTATTTCACTTACACACCGTTTGATTGTTAAAAACAAACCTTAGAGCAGTTGATTTTATTGTTTTATCTTTTTTTTCTAAACAGCTTGGAGGTGATTCTTCACAATCAAGGTGTGCATAAATTTTATGAAATAAAAAAGATTTGCAGAACGACAAAAAATGTACTGGGAGGGAAAACTGGAGGGTGGGGAGACAGAAACAGTCTAGTGAGTAGCCAGGGGATTCCTGGAGTTCCAGGTCCAACACATACTACTACTACTATTCTATTATTTTAATTATACCCCGCCCATTTGGCTGGGTTGCCCCAGCCCCTCTGTTGTGGCTTCCAATACACACACACAAAATAATAATAAACACCAAACAGTAATAGTAACAATCAGATCCTATATAAAAAGTCACAGTAACTTTAAACAACTTATACCAAAAAAAGCAAGGTGCAATAATGCATTAGAATCCAATAGTAAACACTAAAATTAAACATGAGCAATTAGACAGTTTACACTTATCAATTACAATAAAGAATTATTCATCTATAATTGGTGAAAACAAATCACAATACAAGAAGATTGATATATTCCACCTCTTAAGAGAAAACCAGCTGATTTTCAGTTCTACCAGCACACCAAGTGAAGTAGTTCATCTTCTTTTTACCTGGCGCTGAGCCCACAGAGTAGATGAGCTGGAAAGTATGGCAAGTGATATCAATGTGTGCTTTCTCCACCCTTTAGGCAATGGGCTCCTAGGCACCCTCTGCCACTGTGCCATGAAAGGAAGGAGATGGAAGCCCACCTTGCTGCGTCTGAGGCAGGGGGCAGAAGTGGGCGCCCAGGAAGCACAGGTGGAAGGCTCCAGCCGCTGCCGGCTCACCTCCACGCCTGACAGGTAGGAAGGTGTGGCCAGGAACAGGCGATGCTGCTGCATATTGAAAGGTTGGATTAAGCAGAGCTTGGGGGGCCGTCTGCCATGGATGCTTGAGCTGAGATTCTTGCATTGCAGGGGGTTGGGATGGATGACCCCAAGGGGTCCCTCCCAGTCCTAAGATTCCATGAAATTCTGGAATACACAGATTCTCCGGGCAGAAGAGGGCTGGGGCTCAATGATGGAACAGCTGAATGCCTTTAGAAGGCTCAGTCTCCATCGTCTCCAAGTAGGGCTGGGCAGTACCCCTGCCTGAGACTCTGGCCAGATTCTGTCTACAGATCTGTAGGGGCAGACTATCACCCAACTCAAAATAGTCCGCCATGAAAAGCCCCAAACATGGTTCCATGGGTGATTCTGAGTCCACTCCCTGGGACAGTTTCTTGTTGTACATTGTTTCTAAATTTAGTGTTGTATATTGTTTTGATTGTCTGTTTTAACCATATTTGCACAGCAGTTTTTAATGTTGTGAGTGTCCTCTATTTAAGAGGCTTCTACTCTGCGAGTCTTTTATTTTTTATGCTCTTACAGTTGTTTTAACTGCGTGTCTTTGTTGGTTTTTAGCTCTTATCTGTTTTAATTATTAGCTTTTTATCCATCCATTATCTGTGTTTAATCTTGTATTTTATTCGGATGTTTTATGCCTGTTTCCTTGTCCTCATTTGCCCTAACAATTATCGGTCAAAAAATCATAACTGCTATTTTATCTATATGCTTTTTTTAATCCTGGTCTGTGACCGTGATAAAGTTCATAAAGACTCAATATTAAGCAGCGAGAAAATGATTGATTGGCCTCTCCTCTCCTCTCCGCAGCGAAGGTGAGGTTGGCCTCTTGAAAAGGGAACTGGAGAAGCTGGAAGACTTGAGCTACGCGACAGGTGAGCAATCCTCAGGTGTGCGTGGCAGCGGCTTTAGGGAGCCAAGAAAAAAGGCTTGAGGGTGATGATTTGCATTCACTGTCCAGAAAACGGCTCTTCTGCCAACTGCATGGATAACATGTTAGAAAAGAATCTGGTTTGTAGCAAATCTTACTTTTTTTGCTTACCGCAAAGACTGTAGATGTTTCAGAATATATCCTGTTGTCATCTGAATGTGCTTTTAATATTCTGTTCGGAGCCTCCCAGAGTGGCTGGGGAAACCCAGCCAGATGGCTCGGATATTATTATTATATTATATTATATTATATTATATTATATTATATTATATTATATTATATTATATTATATTATATTATATTATTATATCATATTATAATTTTACTTTACTTTACTTTACTTTATTTTACTATCCTGTGGCATGAATTCTATATAATGTCAAGAAGGACACTGACAAACTGGAACGTGTCCAGAGGAGGGCAACCAAAATGGTCAAAGGCCTGGAAACGATGCCTTATGAGGAACGGCTAAGGGAGCTGGGCATGTTTAGCCTGGAGAAGAGGAGGTTAAGGGGTGATATGATAGCCATGTTCAAATATATAAAAGGATGTCACATGGAGGAGGGAGAAAGGTTGTTTTCTGCTGCTCCAGAGAAGCGGACACGGAGCAATGGATCCAAACTGCAGGAAAGAAGATTCCACCTAAACATTAGGAAGAACTTCCTGACAGTAAGAGCTGTTCGACAGTGGAATTTGCTGCCAAGGAGTGTGGTGGAGTCTCCTTCTTTGGAGGTCTTTAAGCAGAGGCTTGACAACCATATGTCAGGAGTGCTCTGATGGTGTTTCCTGCTTGGCAGGGGGTTGGACTCGATGGCCCTTGTGGTCTCTTCCAATTCTATGATTCTATGACTTCCCTAGCCCCAACCTCTGAGGGGTTTTTTTTCTGGCTAAGCAGGTACCGTATTTAAACTCTTCCCCATCTCTTCAATGTGTCACATTGAGCATCATGTGTTCCAGTCGTATATAAAGCCCTTAGCAACTTAGGAACTCCCTGCTTATTGATATCAGGCCGGCGCCTGTAGGCAGTACTCTTTTGGTGCCTGCTAAAAGCATTTTAAGGGACGTGGGTGGCGCTGTGGGTTAAACCACAGAGCCTAGGACTTGCCGATCAGAAGGTTGGCAGTTCGAATCCCCGTGACGGGGTGAGCTCCCGTTGCTCGGTCCCAGATTCTGCCAACCCAGCAGTTCGAAAGCACGTCAAAGTGCAAGTAGATAAATAGGTACCACTCCAGCGGGAAGGTAAACGGTGTTTCTGTGCACTGCTCTGGTTCGCCAGAAGCGGCTTAGTCATGCTAGCCACATGACCCGGAAGCTGTACGCCGGCTCCCTCAGCCAGTAAAGCGAGATGAGTGCGCAACCCCCGAGTCGGCCACGACTGGACCTAATGGTCAAGGGTCCTTTTACCTTTACCTTAAAAGCATTTTTGTTTAGACATGCCCATCCAGGTATTTAGAAAGCTGATGTGAGTTTTAATCCATTTTTGTTCTATTGTTGTTTTTGAAGGTCTTATGTTATTGCCATTCATTTTTCTTACCGATAATTTTATTTTTTTGCAAACTGCTTTGAGGAGTTTGACAATCACGCGGTGTATAAATCTTATGAAATAACGTAATGAAATGCATTTCCATTCTTGATTCTGAAGCTTTAAACTCGCAGCACAAAAACGGGTGCTTTCCCTTCCACCTCCATGAGGACTAGAGGCTTTGCCCTTTAACCTTTGAAGCAGTACTCAGCTGTGTTAGATAGATAATTTATTACGGTCGGAGACCAGCTTATAAAACACACTTGGGGGTACAGTCACAGAAGGAAAACAAACAATTAAAACAATGTACAACTATAAATTTAAAATTTATACATGCGATAAGCGTATAGACACTTAAAACTTTGTGTGTTAAGTTTGCTAGCTTTTGCTGGGAAGCTGGGTTTGGTTTTTCCCCTCTTCTGAACAGAGAATACACTGGTCCTTGGAATTCTGTCGTAAATGGCAAAGGTATGTCTCCACCATTAGCCCCATCCTATGCCCAATATTTGCCAATCTTTGTGTCGCAGGTGACTCTCACCTGGCAAGAGACTCTCCAATGAAGGGCGAGAGCATCTTTCTGGAGGAAGGCACAATGCATCCTGCAGCCGTCTGGAAGCCTCAACGAAGCTTTTCCCCTCACCCTATGAGCCTTCGGCGCCAGAGTCTGACCCGCTCCAGCAGGCATGAGGTACTGGGGGAGACTGCTCAGGTGTCCTGTGCTGAACGCGGGGAGGGACGAAGTCTGCCTTGGGTGTGTAGTGTTTGGAGATGTTTCTGGTTCGAAAAACTCGCCAACCCTTGAACTTCTGTGGAGTTCCACTTCAAAACCCTACTCTGTCCCACTGTTTTTGGGGACACGAGCAGCTGAGGGACACGAGCAGCTGAGGGAAATGATCACAACTTCTTGTGGCAGCGAGTTCCAAGTTGGTGCTACGTGAATAATAATAATTTATTATTTATTTCTTGGCCATAAGGCACCCACCCTCCCAAAGTATTTTCTCTTCCCAACAGGCCGCTTTGGAGAAATTCCACCACCACCGCCTGGACTCAGCCTTCAACTTTCCCATCTCAAGGACCAGTTCCCCAAACGAGTCCATGGCCAGCGATGTGTAAGTAACAAAACCCGACGTGCCCTTTTCTCAGCGGACCAATACGATCGACGAGATCTCTTTTGGGCGTGATGGGTAAATGGAGCCTCCACTCTCTGGGGCAGGCTACCTCTGAGTATCACACACTGCAGCGTAGCACGAGAATGTGTGGATGTCCAATGAAGCTGAATGTTGGGAAGATTCAGGATGGATAAAGGGAAGCACTTCACCACACAGATCACAGTTAAACTGTGGAACTCCCTGCCACAGCAGGCGGTGTATGGCCACCAACCTGGATGGCTTTAAAAGATTCAACAAATTCATGAAGGAGGAAAGGGTTATGGATAGCTCCTAGCCACTATGGCTCTGCCCTCCCTCTACGGTCAGAGGCAGAAATAATACTAACACTAATAATCATAATAATTATTATTTATACCCCGCCCATCTGGCTGGGCTTCCCCAGCCACTCTGGGCGGCTTCCAACCAAATATTACAATACAGTAATACATCAAACATTAAAAGCTTCCCTAAAGAGGGCTCCCTTCAGATGTCTTCTAAAAGTCTGGTAGTTGTTGTTCTCTTTGACATCTGGTGGGAGGGCGTTCCACAGGGTGGGCGCCACTACCGAGAAGGCCCTCTGCCTGGTTCCCTGTAACTTGGCTTCTCGCAGGGAGGGAACCGCCAGAAGGCCCTCGGTGCTGGACCTCAGTGTCCGGGAAGAACGATGGGGGTGGAGACGCTCCTTCAGATATACTGGTCTGAGGCCGTTTAAGGCTTTAAAGGACAGAACCAACAGTTTGAATTGTGCTCAGTGTTAGGTGGTTTCGGTGGCCACTCCCAGTCAGCAGTCTAGCTGCCGCATTCTGGATTAATTGCAGTTTCCGGGTCGCCTTCAAAGTTAGCCCCACGTAGAGCGCATTGTAGTAGTCCAAGCGGGAGATAACCAGAGCATGCACCACTCTGGCAAGACAGTCTGCGGGCAGGGAGGGTCTCATCCTGCATACCAGATGGAGCTGGCAGACAGCTGCCCTGGACACAGAATTGACCCGTGCCTCCATGGACAGCTGTGACTCCAAAATGACTCCCAGGCTGCGCACCTCTGAATCTCAGCAATGCCTCTGAATCTCAGTTGTCGGAAACCACATTAAAATCAGATGGTTTCTCTAACTTCCCTCTTTATCACCCATCTTTCTCTCTGATATATATTCATTCCAGGTCCAACTGCTCCCTGACTCCACGCCCACCCTGCCAAGGAGTCACCAGGACCGGACATCAGTGCAGGAAGAAGGCCGTCCCAGGCCACGTCTTCTGCCACGTCCATGCTTCTGGTCAGTCCTCCTACACCAGCCAATCGGGTGCCTGCTTTTAAGGTTCCCAACGGATGGATGCTGAGATTCAGCAGAGATGCTGTTTGTGGGCTCGCGGCTCGGGTACCACCTTTCCTGGTGCTCAATTTTTGACGAGAGAGGGCCTTCTTTCTAAAATTACACTTGTTTGCGCTTCTGAAGCTGAACGAACGACAATCTGAAGTCCCTCTGGATCCGACTCAACTTGCCCAAGAGAAAACTGGCGTCTGAAGCCCTCCAGATTAAGAGCACAAACTCCTTCTGTCCTGACTCATCGGCCTGTGTTGGGTTTAAGGAGTGTGGCTGGAAGGCAACACATTTTAAGGCCATAGCCACCACCAACTCTTTTCAAAAAGGCAGATCTAATTGTGCGTGTTGTCCATCTCTTAGTTCCCACAATGGTTGTGCTGAACCCCTAAGAACAATTTTGTCTACTGCCTCGATTGCAGGTGCTTCTGCAAGGACTTTGAGTGAAAATGTGCCACAGAGAATCCATGTTTCTGCACCGATTTATTTTATGTGAAAGTTTCCAGGTTTACGTTTAATAAATGTTTTGACCGATACCTGCTGTCTTTTTCTTCCCTTCTGTACCAATACAGTGGACACGGGTTGCGAACGGGATCTGTGTGGGAGGCACATTCGCAACCCACAGTGTCGCGTCTGCGCATGCGCGATTTAGAGCTTCTGCGCATGTGCGAGCGCCGAAACCCAGAAGTAACCTGTTCCGGTACTTCTGGGTTCGGTGCGGTGTGCAACCCGAAAAGTCTGTAAGCCGAGGTATGACTGTACCTGCCTAGCCAAAGTGGGCATCCTTTCATGGTTAGGTGGGAATTCTGCAAAACCTGCCATCAGCGAGGCTGGTGCCACAGACGTAGGAATGAGAACGGACCACAAGACTGGGAAGAACAACCAGTTAAAGGGGAAATGAACGGCTTTCTGCTACAGTGAAAATATCCCAGGAAGAGTAGTTCAGGTTGCTGAGACTTGTTAGGAGCTAAAACTCTCGGAGTTCCCTGGGGGAGAGGAATTAAGTGTGAAACTACTCTGGGGAATCAGAGGAGGCAAAACTAATTCAGGTGAACATCACTTGTGGATTATGTTTCCCAGAACAAGAGTGCTTCCAGGACGCCAACTTGCTGCTAGACTCATTTTATTTAAGATACGCCAGGGTTGTGTGAAGACAGAACTAAGGAATAAAAACAGATTTGGGTAGGAAATTCGGGCTAGAGGAAGGCCACAGGCATAAGAAATAACTGATTTATTATTGTCAAGTTTTATTACAGTGGTGTTCTTTTTCTGACAGGTCAAAGTGAGATGAGCTAAAGAAATATTTAAAACGGCTCCCAAATGAAGGACTCCGGCTGGCTGGCTCCTCTGCTAGCCCAGCCTTCTCCAACCTGGTGCCTTCCGGCTGTTTGGGGACACAGCTCCCATCAACGCCCCCCTGGCCAGCACTGCAGTTGTTACCTCGAAATAACAGCGCCTGCCTTTGGCACCTGGTTTGCTGCAATGAGCTCCTAACCTCCACATCTCTTTCCTATAAGTCCTCAGAAATAAAATAACTGGAGGTCACCCATCCTTGGGCTTCCTGAGGCAAGCAAGGGTTTAAAAAATTGCGGCAGATGTAGCCCCTCACCCTACCCCAAACCCACAATATGGGACACTGAACTTCGGGCCCTGGAGAGGGTGCAGCGGAGGGCATGCTGTATCCCTGAGCTTTGAGCCCGTGACAATATGCGTAACAGGAATTTTGAAAAGCGCGCAGGGTCTCTTCAAGTATTTGTTTTGAAGGTTGGATTAGAATATCAGGCAGAGAGGCTTGTACTCCAGGTCACGTCGTCTTCCTAGACTGAAAGGGTTCCTACAGCCACATCAGCTTTGGCCGTGGGAAACGGGGTCTCCTCCCCAAAACGGAAGGTGACCTGGGTGGAGTTAGCAGCGCTCTGCTCCAAGAAAGGACTCTGGTGCAACAGGACAGGTCACAGAGGCCAGATATTGTGAACAGGGGAAGAGTGCAACATACCTGCCACCCCTCTCCCAAGATTTCCGCCAGCTGTCTGGAGTGCTGAAAGCTGCTCTTTAAGAACGCGAATGCCACCACCACAAGCCCCCTCCGCCCACCAATTCCGCTGAGTACCGCTTCATAAATAAGCAAGCTGTGCCATCTTTAAAGAGCTAAACTAAACTACCACCCCAGAGTCAGAAAAAGCGTGGCTTGCACACTATCCCGGCACCCTAATCGGCCCCTTTTGTTCTCATTCTTTATTCCAGCAAAACAAAAAACCTGAGTTTGATGCAAAAATTGCAGATAGCAGCGCTGGCCATTCTGGTTCCTTTCCTTTGGTCATTTCCTGGCAATGGCGTAGTTGGCGCAAAACCAGTCGCATGTTTCCTTCACGGCTGCGGGAAGAAGAGAAGAACGATCAGCTGGGGCCAATGGCACCCAGATTTTGGAAGACTGCAGAGCTGCTTTTTGCAGAGGAACAGACCATGTCTAAGCTCCTTAGTTTACGGCTAAGATGCCTCCAGAAAACTCATGGATGTAACCCCAATGTTCTAGTTGGGGTTTTTTTCTTCTGGCATTCTTGTTATGCCCTGCTCTGGGACTGACCGGAATGACGATGCAGTTACAGATTGCCTAAATAAATAAAATGCATTTCCCCCCCACCCAGTTTTTGCAGATTACGGCCTGCTGGATCAGGCCAATGTCCCCAATTCACGAGAGACAGCCCAGTCGCCTGCCTGCTGTGTCTGTTCCCTTGTCAAGATGTGCTTGTTAATGTTTCAGTAGGCTGTGTGCAGCTACTGTTGTAAACTGCTGCTGAGGGTGGCATGAATAAATAAAAAATCTTAAATGTCCCTTAGAGGTCCAGCTCCGAGGGCCTTCTGGTGGTTCCCTCACTGCGAGAAGCCAAGTTACAGGGAACCAGGCAGAGGGCCTTCTCAGTGGTGGCGCCCACCGTGTGGAACGCCCTCCTACCGGATGTCAAAGAGAAAAATAGCTACCAAACTTTTAGAAGACATCTGAAGGCAGACCTGTTTGGGGAAGCTTTTAATGTTTAATAGGTTATTGTATTTTAGTGTTTTGTTGGAAGCCGCCCAGAGTGGCTGGGGAAACCCAGCCAGATGGGCGGGGTATAAATAATAAATTATTATAATATTATTATTATTAACAACACAGGGGCATGTGTTGTGGCATGAAGCAGATGACACAAAATATTTGCCCCCTTGGGTGCCCACCTGACCACTTCAGTGTGTGGTACTGGCAATCTTGTACATAGCAAATATTTATTCCACACTTGCCAAGAAACTGATCTTTTATTCTAGCAGCACCTATGCTCTGGAATTCCTTCCATTTTCAATGTCTCTTTGTTCAGTCAAGGCTACCCAATTGTATTAGGCATAATTGTTTTTGAAGCTGTTGATTTTACCCAGGTTGCGAAATTTTATCATGTCTAATTGCTAGTTTTAATGTGCGCTTTTCTACCTTTTTATGTAAACCCCAGAGATAGGCTGTTTCTTTATCAAGTAGTAAAGGTAAAGGTACCCCTGACCATTAGGTCTAGTCATGGCCGACTCTGGGGTTGCGGCGTTCATCTTGCTATACTGGCTGAGGGAGCTGGCGTACAGCTTCTGGGTCGTGTGGCCAGCCGCTTCTGGCGAACCAGAGCAGCGCACGGAAACGCCGTTTACCTTCCCCCAGAGTGGTACCTATTTATCTACTTGCACTTTGATGTGCTTTCGAACTTCTAGATAGGCAGGAGCAGGGACCGAGCAACAGGAGCTCACCCCGTCGCGGGGATTCGAACTGCCAACCTTCTGATCGGCAAGTCCTAGGCTCTGTGGTTTAACCCACAGCGCCACCCACATCCCTTTATCAAGTAGTAGAAACTTCTTAATAAATATGAAGCAGGTTATTTTGCAAGCTACTGGGCAAAGGACTCTGCTCAAGAGCGTGTTGTAGGACAGGGGTGGGCCTCACCTTGCCGTCACCCCAGGCTCTGGGTCTGGCAATTCTGTTGTTGCTGCCCAAGCACAATCCGTCAGAAGGCTAGGCAGGATCTCAACCCTGGAAAGCAGCTGCTCGTTTACAGCCGCTCCGCTCCCATCCCAACCCTGGCTGCGAGGAGCAAGAGCTGCACTTTTCTCACCTCGCTCAAACGGTGTAAACTGGAAATCGGGGAGGTATTTCTTCAGCTTGCTGTTGCTGGCTGTTTTCTTGAACTGCCCATCCGACTTCGTTGTATCGAACTAGGAAGGGGCCCAGGTTAAAGGGAAAAAAGCACTTTCTGCTGATTTGAAGGCACAGCTCTGGTCTTGCCTGCCACTGCCATGGTTCCCCATTCCTTCCTCTAAAAAACAGTGTTTCCCAAACTTGGGTCTCCAGTTGCTTTGGGGACTACAATTCCCATCATCCCTGACCACTGGGATGATGGGAGTTGTAGTCCCAAAAAAGCTGCGGACTCAAGTTTTTGGAAACCTTGCTCTGAAAGGTGCAACGACACACAAAGTGGAAGAGTTATGAGAAGGAGATTCTGTAGTAGTTTTGTTTTTAAAAAATTGAATAGTGGCTGCACAAGGCCCCAGTTCAGCTTGGAGTGGGAAGAAGGTGCCGTTCTGGTTTGTAAACCTTTTTCCCAATGGGGAAAAAACACTCTCGTTAGCATCAGTTGACCTTTTGTGGAAGGGAAGAAGACATGCAGGGGCCATATGGAAGCCTTTGCTTTTGCCAGCAGAGGAAACAGTTTCAAGGGGAAGAGTGGGACCATCTGTATTGCTAGTCGCTTTCCATAAGAAGAAGAGGAGTTTGGATTTGATATCCCACTTTATCACTACCCTAAGGAGTCTCAAAGCGGCTAACAATCTCCTTTCCCTTCCTCCCCCACAACAAACACTCTGTGAGGTGAGTGGGGCTGAGAGACTTCAGAGAGAAGTGTGACTGGCCCAAGGTCACCCAGCAGCTGCATGTGGAGGAGCAGGGAATCGAACCCGGTTCACCAGATTACGAGTCCACCGCTCTTAACCACTACACCACACTGTGTAGAGGGGAGGCGAACCCAGAAAAGAACACAGCCCTTGTGACGCCCTCAAGAGGGGTTGCAGGCCTTGGGAAACCATGCGCAAGGATACAAGGAGCTCTCCCTTGAAGTCCATCGCTCTCACCACACACTCGGCTGCTTCCCGGATGGAGACCTCATCCTCTTCTCCGACTAAACAGACAGGAAGCAAAACAACACTGTTATGGACGTGAGCTCCACTGCCTAGGGCTATACACCATATTTTTCACTCTATAAGACACACTTTTTCCCTCCTAAAAAGTAAGGGGAAATGTGTGTGCGACTTATGGAGCGAATGCAGGCTGCGCAGGTATCCCAGAAGCCAGAACAGTGAGAAGGATCGCTGCGCAGCACTCCCTCTCGCTGTTCTAGTTTCTGGCTTAGCCGCGCGAAGCCTCTTCAGGGCAGTGAGGAGCCTTCATCCCACTGCCCTGAAGAGGCTGCGCAGCTATCACAGAAGCACCAATCCCTCTTGCTCTTCTGGCTTCGGGGATAGCCACACAAAGCCTCTTGAGTGCAGTGGGAGCGCTCCTGCCTCTTCGGTCAAGGGGCTTTGCGTTGCTTTCTTGTTTCTTGTTTTCCTCCTCTAAAAACTAGGTGCGCCTTACGGTCGGGTGCATCTTATAGAGCGAAAAATACGGTAGGTCGTCCTGACGCCCACTGGCCTGCCGCCTCCTGAATTCTGAGAGATGGATTTCCTCCACTCACAGCGGAATAGAGCACAAGGTTAGCACTGAATTCTATGCTAACCTGCTTGCGGGGGGGGGGGGGGGGACTCGTTTGCAAACAGCACAGAAAGGAGAGCAATCAATTCCACTGCATTTCTGGAGGTGGCTTTTGACTCACGCAAAAGCTCAATGTTAAGGCAGAAATCAAGAGTTCAGAAAATGGTGTGGAAATGGAATAAATTGCTCTGGGAATGCAATCCTATGGGTCTGTGGCCCCGAAAATGACACCAATGGGCAGATGTGGCCCCCCAGAGTTGAAAGAGGCTCCTGCCTCCTGGCTGGATAGGAAAAGCAAGGAGAAAGAGGGCGTGAGAGTTTGGGGTATGCCATTCCGTTGACTCATAGAATCACAGAATTATGGGGACCCTGGGGGTCATCTATCCCAACCCCCTGCGATGCAAGAATCTCAGCTGAAGAATAAGCAACCAATGGGCATCCAAGCTCCGTTTAAAAGCCTCCAACAGAGGAGAAGTTTTGTAATGAAGGCCCATGTCCTGAGACTGAGACCCAGCATTCAAAAGCATTTCCTGATCTATCATATTTTTCGCTCCATAAGACGCACCTAGTTTTTAGAGGAGGAAAACAATAATAAAATATATTCTGAATGAAACTGAATGTATGATTTTTGTGGTTCATGCTGTGGCCACAGACATGTGATCTGATGGTGAATTTGGGGTGACCCAATGCAAAAATCCTGAGGATCCATGTGGATCTGTGCTTTGTAACCACATTTTTGCACCACTGCAGCCCCAGGAAACAGTGGGTGCGTGATTTTTTGGGGTGCAGGCTGTAGCCATGGACATGCTATGTGATCTGATGGTGAATTTGGGGTGACCCAATGTAAAAATTCTGAGGATCCATGGGATTTACCTCCCCATTCCCAGGCAGCCTCCGCTAGCCTCCCTTATCTCTCTCCCGATCCCACCGATCAGCTGTTTCCTTTCAACACCCCCTTCCCTCTTGTTTGCCTTAGTGTCTTTTCCTTAGCTAGAGCAGTTTTTTGCTCCTCCTTTTCTTCTAATTTCTCTCCTTATTGCTTTAGTCTTCCTGTTCCCCCCCTTTGCAAGTTTGCTGTCTTTACCTCCGCCCTCCCAGGCAGCCTCCTTTATCTCTAGTGTCCCTTATCTCTCTCCGAAACGATCAGCGGCTTTGTTTCAACACCCACTTCCCTCTTTCAAAAAAAAAAAGCATGATCTGCTATTTGCCCCTGGACAATTTGGCTCCAGGGACCATTCATTCACTCCATAAGACGCACAGACATTTCCCCTTACTTTTTAGGAAGAAAAAAGTGCGTCTTATGGAGCGAAAAATACGGTAACTGTTGGTTTGGGGGCAACGTGTGTGTGTGTGTGTGTTGTGTGTTGAATTCTGCAAGGGGAGGGCCTTACCTGACAAGATGATGGGCTCCACTTCATCATATTCCCTCAGGACCCAGAGGAAGAGCCGTGCCAAATCCTGCAACGACCAGAGACCAGGTATCCATTGTCTCCTCTCTTCCTCTCAAAGAGGGGCAGTTCTGCTTAAGCCTTGGGGTGCCCCCACTTTCACAGGGTCCCACGTACGTTGCTTGGGGGTGTCGCAGAGTTAAGGCTGCTCCACCCTGGTCCTCAAACGCTTGCCTGCCCCTTGCAAACCCTCCGGGACAAAGGGACCTCCGGAGCAGCAGAAAACAAGCTTGCTCCATCTTCCAAGGGACAGCCCTTCAGATATTTGAAGATGGCTATCCTATAAGGGATGCTGGTGGCACTGTGGGTGAAACCACAGAGCCTAGGACTTGCTGATTGGCGGTTCGAATCCCCGTGACAGGGTGAGCTCCCGTTGCTTGGTCCCTGCTCCTGCCAACCTAGCAGTTCAAAAGCACGTCAAAGTGCAAGTAGATAAATAGGTACCACTCCAGCGGGAAGGTAAACGGCGTTTCCGTGCGCTGCTCTGGTTCACCAGAAGCGGCTTAGTCATGCTGGCCACATGACCCGGAAGCTGTACACCGGATCCCTCAGCCAATAAAGCGAGATGAGTGCCGCGACCCCAGAGTCGGCCATGACTGGACCTAATGGTCAGGGGTCCCTTTACCTTTACCTTATCCTATAACCTCTCAGGCTTCTCCAAGCATCCCTAACTCCTTCAACCGTTCCTCATCAGGCTCGGTTTCAAGACCCTTGGTCATTTTGGTCACCCTCCTCTAGCTCAGGGGTAGGCAACCTAAGGCCCAGGGGCCAGATCTGACCCAATCGCCTTCTGAATCTGGCCCACAGACTGTCCAGGAATCAGCGTGTTTTTACATGAGTAGAATGTGTCCTTTTATTTAAAATGCGTCTCTGGGTTATTTGTGGGGCCTGCCTGGTGTTTTTACATGAGTAGAATGTGTCCTTTTATTTAAAATGCATCTCTGGGTTATTTGTGGGGCATGGGAATTCGTTCATATTTTTTTTCAAAATATAGTCTGGCCCACCACATGGTCTGAGGGACGGTGGACCGGCCCACAGTTGAAAAAGGTTGCTGACCCATTCTAACCTGATGCATCAGTTGGGATCTTCTTATGTTTTCTCCACACTGTATTTTCCCCTGACAATTCTCCCTCTTAACCAGCCAGCTTACCAGAGAGTAAATGAACTGCCTCCTGGGTTTTCCTGTCCCCCAGACAGTGAGAGCCGTACCGTTTTCTACAGACAAGTGGAGAAAACAACCAATTAGAGAGCATCCTTATTCCTTCCCCCTTTGCTGCAAAAAAGCACTCAAGTCTTCCCATTCCAGCTGCTTCTTGTGTTGGAATCAAATGAGACCCTGGGATCACAGACCCCTTTCCCATGCCCCAACTCAGACCCCACACTCAGCCACAACACAATACAATTGCTGTTTACATATCACCTTCATCTTCCAAGAATCTTATTAAAAATATTCACTGAAAGATAAATAATTTTTTTCCAAGGATCACAAGGTGGCCTAGTGGTTCTCTTCTTCTCCAGTTCAACTCCACAACGATCCTGTGAGGGAGATTTGACTAGGAGACGGTGACTGCGTCACAGGGGGTGCAGCGGTTCTCAAGCTGTGGGTCCCCAGATGTTGTTGGACTACAACTCCCATCATCCCTGAGCTCTGGCCTTGCTAGCTAGGGGTGATGGGAGTTGTAGTTCAACATCTGGGGACCCACAGGTTGAGAAAGGCTGGACTAGAGGATGCCTGAACGTCTCTATGACTGTCCCAAGGTCACTTGGTGAGCTTCGTGTTTGAGCGGGGATCAATAATAATAATAATAATAATAATAATAATAATAATTTATTTATACCCTGCCCATCTGGCTGGCTTTCCCCAGCCACTCTGGGTGGCTTCCAACAAAACACTAAAATACAATAACCTATTAAACATTAAAAGCTTCCCTAAACAGGGCTGCCTTCAGATGTCTTCTAAAAGTCTGGTAGTTATTTTTCTCTTTGACATCTGCTGGGAGGGCATTCCACAGGGCGGGCGCCACCGAGAAGGCCCTCTGCCTGGTTCCCTGTAACTTGGCTTCTCACAGCGAGGGAACCGCCAGAAGGCCCTCGGCGCTGGACCTCAGTGTCTGGGCAGAACGATTTGAACCCTGGTCCCCCAGGTCCTAGTCCAATACTCTAACCATTACGCCAATGCTCTGCCAGGGGCTGTAAACCTCCCATGCCACGCTCTGGACCTAAGGTAGCCTCAGTCGTACCCGCCACTGGCCTGTGGCCCTCGTGACGTTAACCAAGAACAGGGCCTTTAGCCTGGAAAAGGCTCTGGAAAATGCTCTCCTCATATAGCAAACAGAAGTCAATTTGACCATGTACGTCTTAGAATCGTGGAACTGGAAGGGACCACCAGAGTCATCTAGTCCAGCCCCCTGCGATGCCCAGCATGGTACTCGAACCCACAACCCCAAGATTAAGAGTCTACCAACTAAGTAATCCCATCTCCCAAAAGAGTTGCCAGGGAGGCTGTAAGCCAGTGCTTCTCAAAATTGGATCCCTGGCGGTTGCTGAACCGCAACTCCCATTACCCCTGACCACCGCTAGCTAGGGATGATGGGAGTTGTAGTCCAACGACGTCTGCGGACCCGGGTTCAAGAAGCACTGCTGCAAGGGGGGCAGCTTTCCCCCTCTGCAGCCTGACCACCGCTCTCTCCCATTTCAGGCCCCAAGGCCAGCCCCCAGCCCCACTCACCCTTGGCCAAGTACACTTTGTGGATGAGGCCCGGCAGGACGTGCCCGTCCTCGATGTTGTAGTTGTCGTGGGGTCCGAAGACGTTGGTGGGAATGACGGCGGTGAAGCGGCAGCCGTGCTGCTCAAAATACCCTCTGGGGAAAGAAAATGGGAAGACTGGTGTGAGTGTGATGCTAGCAATTTTCCTGGAGAACAGGCCAGAATCCAGTGCATGGAAAAGGTTCGGTCCCTGGCGCTGCGCGAGGGGGGAAGCCGCCTTATAGCAACCGAGGCAGATTTAAGGCATCGCAACTGGCTCCCCTGCACTTGGCGCCAAGCCGAGAGGGGCGCCACAGGGCGCTATGACTCCCTCTGACTCACTGCACACGCAGAACAGGAAGCGAGAGGCGACGGATTTTGGCCTCGCTCCGGACGCTGCTGAAATCTGAAAGGCTATTTTGGGAAACGATTTATGATGAGTTGGAAAAAATGTTTAAAATAACTGCAGCCAATCGGAAGCCGCGCTTTGGTTTTGGAAGTTGAGCAGACTTCTGGAACAGATTCCGTTTGACTTCCGATGTACGACTGTATATATATAGATCTATAGATATATACAGTCGTACCTCGGGTTAAGTACTTAATTCGTACTGAAGGTCTGTTCTTGACCTGAAACAGTTCTTAACCTGAAGCACCACTTTAGCTAATGGGGCCTCCCGCTGCTGCCGCGCCGCCGGAGCACGATTTCTGTTCTCATCCTGAAGCAAAGTTCTTAACCTGAAGCACTATTTCTGTGTTAGCGGAGTCTGTAACCTGAAGCGTATGTAACCTGAAGCGTACGTAACCTGAGGTACCACTGTATATATATAGTTTTGCACTTCAAACTCCAAGGATCCCCTGCGAATTATGATCACCTCCCTCTTGTTTTTCAGGTGACCTCGCTGTGGCTCAATGCCTGTCTACACTCACCACCTGAGCTTTCTGTAACAGGGGATGATCAGCAGATTAATATCAATACAACTAATCAATTTTTTAAAGGAAAAACCACAGAGCCCATAGAAATGCCAACATGCTGCTAATGAATTTCTTTGGAAGTTGATAACATCGGGAGGTAAGGGGTAGTTTGGCAGGTGAGGGCGTGGCAGAACTTTTCTGGGGTGGGATGGAGGGCAATGGGAAGATCGGAGCGGAGCCTACCTGTTCTGAACGTCTATCATCCTCTTTGCGTAGGAATACCCAAAGTTGGAGTTGTGCGGGGGACCGTTGTGGATCTGGAAGAGAAGGCTGAGCATCAGTTCAGAGTTCAAAATGTCCTGGGGTCAAAGGTGGGATCACCACCCAAAAATCACCCACTCCCCATTGCTGGAAACCCCAGAATCAGGGTGGGGAAGGACAGAAAGACAAGTAAAGAAATATCAGCTGCGATTCCTGCATTGCAGGAAGTTGCACAAGATGACCCTTCCAACTCTACAATTCTTTGGATCTATGATTTAGCAGGGATGCAGGTGGCACTGTGGGTTAAACCACAGAGCCTAGGGCTTGCTGATCAGAAGGTTGGTGGTTCGAATCCCTGCTCAGTCCCTGCTCCTGCCTCGTTGCTCAGTCCCTGCTCCTGTCAACCTAGCAGTTCAAAAGCACGTCAAAGTGCAAGTAGATTAATAGGTACTGCTCCGGCGGGAAGGTAAACGGCGTTTCCGTGCGCTGCTCTGGTTTGCCAGAAGTGGCTTAGTCATGCTGGCCACACGACCTGGAAGCTGTAAGCCAGCTCCCTCGGCCAATAAAGCGAGATCAGCGCCGGAACCCCAGACTCAGTCACGACTGGACCTAATGCTCAGGGGTCCCTTTACCTTTAAATGGACCCAAGGCTGCTCCTGGGAATAAAAGGGCACAGAACATGCAGATCAGGAGGCAGCCCCTACCATGGTCTCGTCGATCGGGTAGGTGGTCTTGTCGGGGAATATGCAAGTGGAGAGGCAGGAGACCACCTTCTGGACACCGGATTTGTACGCCGAGTGCAGGACGTTGTCATTGATGTGCATGTTCTTCCGCTGGCCAGAGAGAAAAAAGAGGGGAGTTTAAGGGTCTCCAGGATTTCTGCAGGCAAAAATCTTGGACCGTATTGTGGGCGACGCAAGATATGCATTTTACGTAAGAGAAACGGCTCAGAAGCCCATCTCCAAAAGTCAGCAATGGTGACAGCTCCCCCCTGCAAAACAAACAAATACAGTGGACGCTTGAGTTGCGAACGTGATCCGTGCGGGATGCACATTTGCAACCTGCAGCGGTACGTCTGCACACATGCAGGTCATGATTCGGCACTTCTGGGCATAGCGCGATTTAGTGCTTCTGCGTATGTGTGACAGCCAAAACCTGGAAGTAACGCGTTCTGGTACTTCCAGGTTTCGGCGGTCCATAACCCCAAAAAAACAAACATCATGAAGTGTCTGTAACCCGAGGTTAAGACTGTAAATAAATAGAAGAAGCGCACCCATCCCCAAAATCAAACCCACTTAGTTTTAAAAGATTAAAAACTGGGAGGGGTGGGGAGCCTTTGCAGGGGTATCTGGTGCCCATGGCAACCACGCCAGGACCCCCCTCTGTCCAGAGTACAAAGGGGACAGTTGTGCGCGGTAATTTTGAAACCACACATCAAAACACCTGTCTCTGTTCAAAGCACATCCCAGCAATTTCTCCTCCTTTTCCGAAAAGGGTTTTCATTTCATTTCGTGGGTTTCTAAAGGTGCAATTTTGCACTTCAAACATCGTGCCACCTTCCCAGGACCACAGCAGTGGGGTGGGAGTGCTGGGGGGGGGGGGAAATCACATGTGGCGACCGAAGGGTTTCAGATAGCACCTGGGTAGACAAGTCTCAAATGCCCAGGAAACAAATTTTCACGGCCCTCTAGTGCCTATGGTGGCTCATTGACTGGAAGTAATCTCGGTCCCGTATATCTGAAAGAGCATCTCCACCCCCATCGTTCTGCCTGGACACTGAGGTCCAGTGCCGAGGGCCTTTCGGCGGTTCCCTCCCTGCGAGAAGCCAAGTTACAGGGAACCAGGCAGAGGGCCTTCTCAGTGGTGGCGCCCGCCCTGTGGAACGCCCTCCCAGCAGATGTCAAAGAGAAAAACAACTACCAGACTTTTAGAAGACATCTGAAGGCAGCCCTGTTCAGGGAAGCTTTTAATGTTTTAATAGACTATTGCACAGTGGTACCTCTGGTTACATACTTAATTCATTCCGGAGGTCCGTTCTTAACCTGTAACTGTTCTTAACCTGAAGCACCACTTTAGCTAATGGGGCCTCCAGCTGCCACTGCGCAATTTCTGTTCTCATCCTGAAGCAAAGTTCTTAATCCGAGGTATTATGTCTGGGTTAGCGGAGTCTGTAACCTGAAGCGTCTGTAACCTGAAGCGTATGTAACCCGAGGTACCACTGTATTTTAATATTCTGTTGGAAGCCACCCAGAGTGGCTGGGGAAGCCCAGCCAGATGGGCGGGATATAAATAATAATAATAATAATTATTATTATTATTATTATTATTTACTGTGGAGCAAAATATACACCAGGAGGCTAAGTTTGGTCAGCATCAAGCAGCACACCCAGTCTGACCACAGGTCAGCAAAGCCAGACCCCTGAACGAAGCTGGGGGAGGCAGCTCAGGAGGAGCACAGCATTCTGGGATCTGCAGTTTTCTCTGCTTCCTGCAGCAGACCTTTGGGATTAAGGATGACGTGGCTGCAGGCTTGCACAGCCCCACCTCCGAGCAAATAAACCAGCTCGGTGTGATGTGTTCCTTGCGTGCAAGAGTTTGCGGACGTGCCTCTCTTGACCGCTAGAAGCTTCTCATATCCGGGAGAAGGAGGAGGGGAAAGAGACGGGGCAGACATCTGTAGGGAGCAGATGGATCGCCACCTCTCCAAGCCAGCGAGGGATTAATCTCTCGCAGCAATAAAAAATAAATAGAGGCTACAGGCTTGTGCCAAGCAGGTGGCTAGGGCGGAAAAGGGGAGGGGAGCAATTTTCTAAGGCTTCTGTGGGGTAAAAGACACACACTCCTTAGGGCAAGCTGCCCTAACCTGGTGCCCTCCAGCCATTTCAGACTTCTGTACCAGGTATAGAAGGCGGTCTCTCAAGTCCACTGGTCCCGAGCTATCTGGTGCCTGGCGTGGCAGGAAAATTCAAGGCAATCAAAGAAACGTTTTATACGGACTAGGACCCTCGTACCTACAGGACCGCCTCTCCTCGTATGTCCCACGGAGGACCTTATGGTCTCCAAACGAAAACATCTTGGAGGTCCCGGGCCACAGGGAGGTTAGGCTGGACTCAACCAGAGCCAGGGCTTTTTCAGCTGTGGCCCCGATCTGGTGGAACGCTCTGTCACAAGAGACCAGGGCCCTGCGGGACTTGACATCTTTCTGCAGGGCCTGCAAGACGGAGCACAGTCTGACCCCCTCCTTCTGGGTTCAGAGCGGCTAACAACAATAAAAGTAACACAATTTCCATAAAATCACAATCAATTAATTGAAATGCATTCTAAAATCAACTCATTCTAAAATCAATTCAAAATTGATTAATGGCAACCATTGGGCTAGAGTTCTGTGAGGATTGCCAAAGGAGGGGGTCAGACTGTGCCTTGGCCAAAGGCCTGGGGGAACAGCTCCGTCTTGCAGGCCCTGCAGAAAGATATCAAGTCCTGCAGGGCCCTAGTTTATTGTGACAGAGCGTTCCACCAGATCGGGGCCACAGCCGAAAAAGCCCTGGCTCTGGTTGAGGCCAGCCTAACCCCCCCCTGTGGCCTGGGACCTCCAAGATGGTTTTGTTTGAAGACCGTAAGGTCCTCCGTGGGACATACGAGGAGAGGCGGTCCCATAGGTACGAGGGTCCTAGGCCATATAGGGCTTTAAAAGTTAAAACCAGCACCTTGAACCTGATCCTGTACTCCACCGGGAGCCAGTGCAGCTGGTGTAGCACCGGGTGAATAGAGAGATCAGCATCCTTACCCAAAAATCCAGGTTGTACTTGATGTTCCGGAAAAGGCCTCCCACCATGGCTGCCAAGTGGATGACGTGAGTCGGCCGGTGCTTCTCAAAAAGGGCTGCGGTTGCGGCAGCATCCCTGGAAGGGAAGAGAGGGGATGAGGATGGAGAAGGAAGCATCTTTCCCCTTAGGCACCGCTGCGCCACCCGGACTGTGCAGGGAGACAGGTGTGCATTTACCTCTGGCTTTCCTAAGCCCTCCACCTCAAGGCAGCCTTAAGAAAATACTCAAAAGACGATTAGAAGCAAGGCTTCCAGGGACACGCTCAGCAACTTGCTCCACGCTGCCACAAGTCGTGTGTGCGGAGGCAGTGCTGCCGGTCTGTGGATCCCTCCTTAGAAATACTTTTCTTCCCTAAGCTTAGACGCCCCAAACCAACTATATTTTGGGGGGAGGAGGAAATGAACGAATTCCTATGCCCCACAAATAACCCAGAGGTGCATTTTAAATAAAAGGACACATTCTACTCATGTAAAAACACCAGGCAGGCCCCACAAATAACCCAGAGATGCATTTTAAATAAAAGGACAGATTCTATGCACGTTGATTCCCAAACTGTCCGCGGGCCGGATTGAGAAGGTGACTGGGCTGCATCCGGCCCCCGGGCCTTAGGTTGCCTACCCCTGAGCTAGTCCAACCCCCTGCAATGCAGGAATATCCAGCTGTCTCATATGGGATTCGAACCTGCAACCTTGGTATTATCAACACCATGAGCTATCCAGGCTCTTCTCACTTTAGCTTGGTGCTCAAGTCCCCCTGAACAACCTGTCTGTCCTTTTTTGCACCTTTCCGTGTGCTCTATCCATTTCTAGAGACATTTGATACTCCTATATTCTGTCCTTGTATCTCTTATTATGAGGTCCGTTGACCGGATCAATACACCAAATGACTCACCGAATGACGCTGCGCTTGCCTGCTTGACTGGGCTCTCCCGAGAGCCACCAGTCTGCACAAACACAACCAGACTTCTCACAGAACTGCAGAGGTGTGAGGGACCCCCAAAGGTCATCCAGCCCAACCCCCCGGCAAGTGTGGGTTTTTCTTAAACCCTGGAGGGAGGACAGACTCACGTCAAGTCGGCATCCTTGGACGACACGAAGATCCACTCCTCGTCCGGCCGCCCTTCTCCCTCGGCCACCAACTTTGCGATGGCCTTGCCCACCAGCCCCGAACCGCCGGTCACCAAGATGCGCTTCGGTTGCGCTGGCTGAGCCATGACGAGAAGATCTGTATGGCGAAAAATGAGAGGTCGAATTACTAACCGTGTCGGGTGTGAAATGCGGCCCTCCTGGCTTCTCCAATCGGCCCCCAGAACATTCACCAGGTCACACCCCTCCTCACTGGCCCCGATTCACCCTGAGTGGGACGTGCCCTTGGCACTCTGGTCATGCTTTTTGGTCCCCTGGGAGCAGAACCTTTTGAATGGAATAGGGTCCCCATCTCTATGCCCTTTGCATCCATTGCTGGACTATGAGTTCGAATCTCCACTCACTGGGTGACAGTCGCTGGGTAACCTTGGACCAGTCACCATCTCTTAGGACCCTCGTATTTACGGGACCGCCTCTCCTGGTCTGCCCCGCAGAGGACCTTAAGGTCCATGAATAGTTTAGAGGTCCCAGGCCCTAAGGAAGTCAGATTATCCTCCCCCAGGGCCAGGGCCTTCTCAGTGATGGCTCCGACCTGGTGGAATGCTCTGTCCCAGGAGACCAGGGCCCTTCAGGATTTAACTTCCTTCCGTCAGGCCTGTAAGACAGAGCTATTCCATCTCGCTTTCAACTTGAACTTAGCCTGATCTTTTATTCCCCTTCCTTCCCTCCCCTTTTTAAGAAGATCACCCGCTCTGGGATCCCACAGCTAATTCTCCCCTGGTCTCCTCACTGGCCCAAATAGGACTAATTTAGCCAGCTAGCCCTGGTGATCATCTAATGTTTATTGGATGGATTTCCCCCCTAAATTGATTATGAGTTTATTGTTATTCACGTTTCATACTGTATTTTATGCTGTTTTTTGTTGCATCAATTAAGTGTTTTAAATTTGTTGTTAGCCGCCCCTGAGCCCGGTTTTCTGAACCGGGAAGGGCGGAGTATAAATAAAAATTTATATTATTATAATTTATATAACCTGCCTCTCAGGGCTGTTGTGCGCATGAAATGGGATGGAGAACCATTCTGGCCTATGACCTGGAAGACCAGAGTTCGAATCCCCGCTCAGCCGGGAGACTCACTCACTGGGTGACCTCGGGGCCAGGCATTCGCTCTCAGCCCAGCCTACCTCACAGGGTTGTTGTGGAGATTGAATGAGGATGGTGGGGGGGGGAGCCATACATGCCACCTTGAAAGTCCTTGGAGGAAAGGGAGGCATATAAATGCAACAAACAAAACAAACCAGGGCACCCATTGGGGAGTTGGCTTTAGAAGATTCCTGCTTTGAAGCGGGTTGGGCTAGATGACCTCGGGTTCCCCCTCCCAACTCTACAATTCTATGGTTCTGCTTCTTATTGCCAAAGGGGATTGCCACTTCTGCGCATAGCTGTCAACTGTCCCTTATTTGGCAGGAAACTCCCTTATCCCAGCGCCATGCTGTCCCTTATTGATGATGTCCCTTAAATTTCCCGGGTTTCATGCTCGCCCGGCTCAGGAGGGAAGCAGCGGCTCAGGGTCCTCCGCCGCTAGAGAGAGCTCACGCACAAGCTGCCGTGTCTCCATCTCTCCCTTTTCCCCCTCAGGGGTGCATCGTGAGGAGACGGGGAAGCCGGAGGTGGCAGCGGCTGAGGAGGCGGCCTGGGGGAGGAGGAAGAGGAGGGGATGGGGAGGGACGCAGAAGGGCAGCGCTTCAGCGGCTGTCGCGGCACCGCAACCACCTCATGCCAGGCTCGCGGGCGGCCTGGGTGAGACTCTCTCTCGGGCGGGGAAGGGCCAATGGAACCCCTCGCGCCAGGACGACGGCAGCAGCCCCGACGTGCTGCTTAGCATCCCCTCCAACCAGTGCAGCATCTTAATCTAGTGATTTCCCCCTCTGCACCCCTTTCATAACTCTATTTTTATAAACCATTTGTCCATCCACAGTTCAAATTTTTACTACAAGTTTTCTGTCAAGCCTACCAATGTATGTAACTCTTTGCAATAGCTTCCCAACTAAATTATAAACTTTCTCCATTCTTTATTAAAGAGGTCCTCTTCCTGGTTTCTAATTCTGCCTGTAAGCTTTGCCATCTCGACGTCGTTCATCAGTTTTGTCTGCCCCTCTTCTTTGGTCGGAGTTGTAGACCCTTAGGATCATCTAGTCCAACCCCCTGCAAAACACAGTCAGTGGCAGCCAAAGCAGCATGGCTCCGTGAGTGCCGGATTTCTGTATGAGCTAAGCCAAAATCCCTTATTTGGGCTGCTGGTCCCTTATTTTCAAATCTGCAAGTTGACAGCTATGCTTCTGCGCCAGGGCTGCCGTCTCCAACCTGGCGCCCTCCAGTGGTTTTGCACTACAACTCCCATCAGCCCCTGTGTTTTTTGCGGGCTGATGGGAACTGGAGTCCAAAACAGGTGGCACGCACGGAGGGTGGGGGGCGGTGGGGCTAGAGAGGGCGCAAGAGGCGAGGTCTCTAACCCGGGAGGAGGTCGCGATCGGAAACCAAGGGTTTGCCAAAGGAAACGAATCCGCGTGCGTAATTGCGCGCAGGTGGGAGCCAGGCAGGAAAGGAGGACCCCCACCCGTGCCCGTGGGTGCCCTGGGGTGCCCTTACGGATCCAAGCGCACCCAACGAACGGCGGAGGAGGAGGGGAGATAGAGACCCTCTCTCGGGGGTCCCTCTCGGGGTCTCCCCCCCGCTTTCCCCGGGGAAAGTCGGCTACCTTTGCAGGGCGCGCGCTCCGCCCGCCGCGTCTCCTTCTCCTTCTCGTCGGTGGCGCTTCCTGCAAACGCGGCAGCCGGGACTAGGCACACCCTCCCCGGCCCGGCGGCTCCCTGGGAAATGGAGTCCCCAACCGAAGCCGGTCTATCTCCTCTCCGGAGCGGCTTCTCTCCGTTTCCATGCTTGCCTCGTTTTCTCCCCCGAGCACAGCTGCAAAAGACACCTTTGCCTTGCAGAGAAAACACTGCGTGAACACATAGGGGTGGACGCTCCTTCGGAGAAGGTTGCACGGAGGTCGTCTAATCTGACCCGGTTCAATGCAGGAATCTTTTGCCCACCCGAGCTCGAACCCAAGCATACGGCCTCATGCATGATGATAATAATAATAATAATAATAATAATAATAATAATAATAATAATAATTTATTATTTATACCTCAGTGTCCAGGCAGAACGATGGGGGTGGAGACGCTCCTTCAGGTATACTGGACCAAGGCCATTTAGGGCTTTTTAGGTTCGTTTCCACAACAAAAGTCCTTTAGAGCAGCAACTAAACAAGGTCACTTTAAACCACCATAGATGACCTGTTTGTTGAGACGTCTGTCGTGATTGGCTTGCAGGGGGGTTAGAGGATGCCAGCAATTTATTGAGTGTTCTGTTTCGCTTGCAAGTGAGTTAGGCCATGTTGCATCAAAGAAGTCCTTCCCAGCGTCTCTTCCAGTCTATTTCCTTATCCTCCAAAGTCTGGTTGTTTCTGAGTCCTTAGTACCACTCACTCTGCAATGCAGCTGTAATGGAGAAAATCACACATCATTTGAGATTTCGTCTGGAACTTCCAGACCAGACACTGTGTATGATTTGGCATTCCTCTATGAAACATGCAGTACAACAGAACCATCGCTCTCAAGCTTCATCGCAAGCCTGGGAAATCTGGAACTATACCTGATTATCTGGGGGGAAAGATAGTTTTTACTTTGGCCTCAGTCCTGTATCCCTGAAGAAACGTCTCCACCCCCATCGTTCTGTCCGGACACTGAGGTCCAGCGCTGAGGGCCTTCTAGCAGTTCCCTCATTGCGAGAAGCAAAGTTACAGGGAACCAGGCAGAGTGCCTTCTCGGTGGTGGCACCCGCCCTGTGGAATGTCCTCCCATCAGATGTCAAAGAGATAAACAACTACCTGACATTTAGAAGACATCTGAAGGCAGCCCTGTTCAGGGAAGTTTTTAATGTGTGACATTTTGATGTATTTTTAATCTTTGCTGGAAGTCGCCCAGAGTGGCTGGGGAAACCCAGCCATATGGGCAGGGTACAAATAATAAATTATTATTATTATTATTATTATTATTATTATTATTATTATTATTAT
>JAXCMG010000020.1:33343947-33381145 GCA_034642415.1 Podarcis siculus | reverse complement strand
ATTATTATTATTATTATTATTATTATTATTATTATTATTATTATTATTATTAATATTATTACTATTATTACTATTATTACTATTATTACTATTATTATTATTTTCAGAACAGCAGCTTATTTGCATACTGCAAGAAAGAGCAACCGGGTCGCTCTTAAGAGGCAAGGGCTGGATACAACCAATGAACCCCACCAGCAGACTCCTGTGCAAGGACCTCCACTAGGGCAATGAGGCTTCCCCCAATCTCCCCAATACCCAGCCAGATGGGCGTGATACAAATAATAAATTATTATTATTATTATTATTATTATTATTATTATTATTATTATTTGCAGACATCTTGGTAATGCAGAGTTCTGCCAACAGGCCTGGTGCCTGGAACTGGCTCCCCATAGAGTACGTCCTTAGGGATGCTGCCATCTTTGATCCTGTGGACATCTACAGCACAATCAGAAAATGGTGTGTGTATGTGTGGAATTATCCCGACAGGAGAGCCGCGCAGTCCTGTTCTGATAATGCTGATTGCAGTCTCAAGTGCAGCTCTCGCCGAACCATGCCACCTCCTGCCTCCCCTGCCACACGGGAAATCAACACTTAAGACCTGTTGCCCCTGCCCAGTGAATTGCAGAGGTTAATCAGGCCCCCCAGGGTCCAGACTTTCCATCTGCTGTGCATCAAATCCTTCCCTTCCGCACATCAACTCTTCCCATGCTGTGGGCAATCTCCAGCAAACTGGAGGGTGGTGACGCAGCTAGGTGTCGCTGGGCACAGCTGGCGTGCCAAGAGAGAGAGAAGCCACTGCTGCCAGCTTGGGGTTTCCTTGAGAGCCGAGTGACACACGCAGTCTCAGCAGTTGTCACACTTGATGTGACCGGGAAGCCTGACGGGACTGAAGACGCAGCAGGGGCGCCTGACGCAGAATTACGATTCATTAGACGGAGAGATGGAAATCACACAGGCGATGGGCAAATCGCTCCCCAGTGGAGGCAAAGAAGCACCTCCCCATTCATTAAAAACTCATTTTCTTGGTTCCAGCTATATATCTGTACTGGGTCTCCCAGCCTTCTGTTCACTTATTCTTGATGTGGAGAGCAGGAGTAGCTTCTGAAATTCACACCAGTGTCAGGAGTGCGTGCAGGAGCCGGGCCCTGTGACCAGTAGGGCTTCGCAGGACTAGGGCCTTCCTAAGTTCATTCTGGAGAGGCAAGGCGCGGCCGCACAGGTGAGGCCGATTGGTAACTCACAGCACCTGGTGGCAAGAGCCGAGAAGGGATATAAGGTCAGCAGTTCCCTTCAGCTCTTTGCCACAGCAACACGTTCCCTGCCTTGCTGCGGTTGGCTCCTTGCTTCCTGATCCTCGGCTCCTTGCTTCTCGAACCTTGGACCCTTGACTTTGTGACTCCCTGCTTCCTGACTCTCGGACCCCTGGCTTCTGGACTCTCATTCCTGCTCCCACCCCGCCATCTTGCCCCCGGTCCCGACGTCCTCAGCCGGGACTTTGATCGCCCGTAGACTGGACCGTGACAACCAGATCCGTTGCCCAGTTCTCGTTTACGGCTTAAACCTCCACTATTTTTGCACCACCTAAAACAGTGGCGCTGTGGTCTAAACCACAGAGTCTAGGACTTGCCGATCAGAAGGTCGGTGGTTCAAATCCCCACGACGGGGTGAGCTCCCGTTGCTCAGTCCCTGCTCCTGCCGACCTAGCAGTTCGAAAGCACGTCAAAGTGCAAGTAGATAAATAGGTACCGCTCCGGCGGGAAGGTAAACGGCGTTTCCGTGCGCTGCTCTGGTTTGCCAGAAGCGGCTTAGTCTTGCTGGCCACATGACCCGGAAACTGTACGCTGGCTCCCTTGGCCAATAAAGCGAGATGAGCGCCTCAACCCCAGAGTCATCCGCGACAGGACCTACTGGTCAGGGGTCCCCTTTACCTTTACCTTTAGGCTTGCTAAGATGTATAAGACTTAATCAGATAAGTGCTGGAGATGCAAAGAGATGGGGGGAAAGTTCTTTCATATGTGGTGGACTTGTAAAAGGGTAAAAGAGTATTGGGAAACAATACATAATGAATTGGAAAAAAAGATTTAAAAGTACTCTCCCCCCCCCCCAAAAAAAACCAGAGTCCTTTCTGTTGGGGATAATTCCCAGGTGTCAGAAAAAGTTATTTATGTATGCTACTATTGCGGCCCATGTTTTGTTAGTCCAAAAATGGAAAACGAGTGCGGTCCCAACCAAAGAAGAATGGCAACTTAACTCGACAGAATATGCACAGCTTGCGGACTTAACATATAGAATAAGAGACCAAGCAGAACATAAGTTTAAAGAAGATTGGAAAACGTTTATTGAATATATGGGAAATAATTGTGTATAGCTGAACACGCTAGCAGCATTCAGATAAATTCAACAGTGTAAATAAGTTTTGATGGATGCAATAATGGAATTTTAAATGGTATAGTTTTTGTAAAATATGCAGGGATTTATTTTATGTAAAACGAACCATGGAAAGAGAAGAAGGGAAGTCATCGATATCTTAAGGATGTAACAATGAGTATTTTAAATTGCAAAACAGAAAATTTTAAAAAAAATATATACAAAAAAAAAAGAGGACATTGGGAGCTGGCCCTGAATAGAGTAGAAATCTCACCTGGAAGTTCTGTCTTCTAGGTTTTCTGCAGGCATAGCAGATGTCATTTCATGATTGTGGTGAGAGCCAGGAACTCCTCTATTCCCCAAATTAAAGCTAAGACTCCCCAGATGTATTTCCTTGTGCCATATTCCAAATTTAGGTGTTATGCCCCTGTTCTGAGAACTTGCAAAATATATTCAGAAGGTGCTGGAAGATTGGCAGAGACTGGAACCCATGCGTATGAGAAGCTATCAGTGGTGTATCGTTTTGCAATATGACAGTATCTTTACCCAAATCCTTGATAAAAGCTTCTGGGAAAGATGGGAGGGGGGAAGAGAATATGCCCACCTCTTTCTTTGCCCACCCTAGCCCCCTCCTCATGCAACAGGATTGGAGCTTATCTGAGCTCATTAGGAATAGATTCCATTGAGGCTAGATTGAACCATCTTTAATAACACTTAATCTGAGATTAAAGTATTGGGGGAGGAAGAATCGGAGTGGGGTAGGGTCTTAAGAGGTCCCAAGGCTTTTTCTCCAGCGGGAATTCCGCAAAGAAAAGCAATTGCTACGGAACCTTCCGAAATTAATACTTCAAAAGGCTTCTCCCCATCTCTAGATAAGAAATGGAGTCAGCCATTGTTGCTGGCAGTAATGGGATTTTCAGATTTTCGCCCCTTCCTCTTGGCAGAAAACTGGGCCGTGCGCATGGAGGGGACATGATTGCCAGCTGTATCAAAGTGTGAGAAATCCCTGGGACGTCATCTGAGAAAAAAGTCATTCTTTGGGATGTTCTTCCCCTGTACACAAGCAACCAATGGTTACAGGTCCAGGGGTTTAGTACTTTGAAGCCACAAACCATCTCTTTTGGAAGCCAACCCCCAACCGCTGTCATTAAGGGTTTCTGGCCCCATAAGCTCCACCTGGCAAATATAATAATAATAATAATAATAATAAATAATAATAATAATTTATTTATACTCTGCCCTCCCCGGCCAGAGCTGGGCTCAGGGTGGCTAACACCAATAAAATTTCAGTAAAAACATAATAAGAAAAAGGAAAAGAACAATTTAAAAAACAGGTTAAAATGCAATTTAAAATGCAGCCTCATTTTAAAAGTCAAAATCATAAAGGGGAGGGAAACATAAGGGACAGACTGAGTCCAAACCAAAGGCCAGGCGGAATAGCTCTGTCTTGCAGGCCCTGCGGAAAGATGTCCAGTCCCGCAGGGCTCTAGTCTCTTGGGACAGAGCATTCCACCAAGTCGGGGCCAGTGCTGAAAAGGCCCTGGCCCTAGTTGAGACCAATCTAACCACCTTGCGACTTGGGACCTCCAAAATGTTGTCATTTGTGGACCTTAAGGTCCTCCACGGGGCATACCAGGAGAGGCGGTCCCGTAGGTACGAGGGTCCTAGGCCGCAAAGGGCTTTAAAGGTCAAAACCAGCACCTTAAACCTGACCCTGTACTCCAATGGGAGCCAGTGCAGCTGGTAGAGCACTTGATGAATGTGACCCCACGGCAACGACCCCGTAAGGAGCCTCGCCGCGGCATTCTGCACCCGCTGGAGTTTCTGGGTCAGCTTCAAGGGCAGCCCTGTATAGAGCGAGTATAATATAAGCTCCACTGGGCACATGTTCTCCCTCTGAGGTGGCAAGGGGGGGCGTCACAGGACTGGATGGTCCGCCACGAAAACAATTCCCTCCAAAAGATTCAGGGCAAACAAAACAAAGCACTTGTTTGCACATTGCATCATTAAACTGTGGAACTCCCTGCCACAGTGGTGGCCACCAACCTCGATTGCTTTAAAAGATGATTGGACAAATTTATGGAAGAGAGGGCTATCGATGGCTGTTAGCCACCGCAATGGCTAGGCTGTGCCACCACGGTCAGGGGCAGCAATGTTTGTAAATACTAGTCATTGGAGACCGCCAGAGGGGAGAGGGCTCTTGTTTTCGAATCCTGCTTGAGGGCCTCTGGTTGGCCACTGTGAGGACATGATGCTGGACAAGATGGGCCATTGGCCTGACCCTGCGTGGCCTTTCAGGTGTTCCAACTTGCTAAGTTCCACTTCTTGCTAAGTTCCACGGTGGCAAGCTGGTTTGCAAACACCTGTGGATATCATAGTTTCCGAGTGCCCTGGGAAAAAGGGGACATTCCATTTTTTCCGAGTGAGATTGCAGTGGTACTTCAATTTCGCTCTCTCTCCCAGCCCCCAAAAGCGCTTTTTCTGGGTGTGAGTGAGGTCACGTGACTCACTGAGGAGCGCGTCCTGGAAGACATACGTCTCGGTTTTGGTTCTGGAAAAGTTGAACAGTATGAAAGCTGGATGACGACCCAACTGCAACTGCTCTCTTGCATGTTGTTAACGGAGAAATCTGAGGGCTCCCCTGGACAAAAAACAAGGACCCCAGCCAGGAATACCAGAGCAAAACAGCAGCCAGTAGGCTTGGTCTTATTGAAGACTGTCGCAACAGGACTCCCACCTGCCACAAGGTGGAACATGATGGAAGCCCCAAACAAAAGAGAACCCAAACTTTTATTAGCTGCTAACCCCCATGTTACACCCCCTCCAAACTACATCACTCATACATCACGGTTACATCATGAAAGGGGAGGTCTGGTGGCAGTAATCTGAGCATCCTGGACCCTGCCCCATGGTTCCCCTTGCCCTCCACCAAACACCCATCCAGTGTAACAAAAGAGATATTTACATTTCCCTGTTTCCCAGCCAAGTTAATCACACCCTTTTGTCTTCATCTGGGTTTGTTATTTCTGGAATGGCTACCTGTCTGGCACTCAGGTATCAGGAGGCCAGGAATTATCCCTCAGGCAGAGGGGCTGCTAAGTAGCTGAGCTCACATGTATATATGAATTTCTGAAGTTTCCCAGTGAGCCAGTACATAGATGCATTTATCAGTGAATTCTTACATTTGGTATCGTGCAGCAGAGGCCTTTTGAATAGATAGGAAGAAACTGTGATGAAGTGTTTTGTGGGGACAAATCACAAAAGTCACAAAAGTGATTGTGCTGATTTTGGTAGTGGGCTGCATGTGCATGATATCTGCTGGAGGGGCAACCCCCCCCCAAACCTATACATAAATTCCTGCAACAATATTGACCTGCATAACACTGCTTCCCACTGTGGGGGCTGACAGCCACCCTCACAGACCCTTCCCGATTCCCTCCATTTAGGTCTGTCTTGCCTGACCCATACAAACTCTGCACGGAGCCTCTTGCTTGGGTTTTCTCCCGCTCCGGAGGGCAGGACTCGAACCCACAGCTTCAAGTTGCAAGAAAGGAGATTCTGACCAAACACCAGAAAGAATTTGCTGACAGTAATAGCTGCTTGACAGTGGAACGGTCTCCCTCCGGAGGTTGTGGACTCTTCTTCCTTGGAGGTTTTTAAGCAGAGGTTCGGCTGGCCATGTGTCCTGGATGCTCTAGCTGAGAATCCTGCATTGCAGGGGGTAGACTAGATGGCTTTTGGGTGTCCCTCTACAGTTCTATGAGTTCCACCTGTTATGTATTCAGTGGTCTGTGTTTGCCTGAGCTTGAGTCTGAACTAAGGATGATTCTGAGCTCCTGATTCGATACATGATGTCCAATCACAGAACATTTCAGGATTTGGGCCTCTGCCATTGGCCCTTGAACTCTGAGTCGTGATTCGCAGCTTGGAAGTTTAGACAGCCAATCACGTTGGGAGTGGGAGTGGCCCAGGCTTTCAGGAATGTATATAAGCAGTTGCTTTGCCCCTGTTTCCCAGTTATGTCGTTCAATAAAGGTTCTTGCTGTTATCGCTGTGTCTTGCCTCTTCCACCCCCCTTGGTTTTTTTTGCTCAAGACTTCTGGAGCTCCCCACTTCCTGGGCTTCCTGTTTTGGGGGCTCTTGGCCAGGCCCTCCTGCCTGCTTTTCACTGGCTCTCTGTGACGGAGGTGCTGAGGAATTCGGGTGAGCCCTGGGACAGGAGGGGGCGGGCGGCTGAAGCCACCCCCTCGCTCCCCTCCTGGCGCACACCAGCTGTCTTTGTCGCGGCAAGAATGGCTCCTTTGACGGACGGACGGGCTCTCTCTGGGCTCCATTGTGCAGAGCTAATAAGATGCGCCTCCCAGCTTATCGGGCAGCACAGAGAGCTGGCTTGGCCAAAACATGCTGCCCTGTGCTCTGACATTTCCAGCCGGAATAATGTCCTCCTTGAAGAGAAGAGAAAAGGCCTTTTCTCCCGGCGGCTGGGCAAAGGTCAGGACCCTTAGCTGGGATCAACAGACTCCTTTGAGGAACGCCCACCTCTCCAAGAAAACCAGGTGTTTCAGACAAAGTTTGGCAGGGTGAGAGGAAAGGAAGGTGACTCCTGCCAGCGTTCCCAAAGCCGGCACTTGATCCTAAGAGTTTAATTTTCTTGCATTATATTTCCCGCTTTGTCCAGTGCAGAGATGTTCCAGGGGTAGACTGTGTGGTCCAGTGGTTAGGGAAGATGTCCCCAACTTGGTACAACTGGTGTCAACAGAAACATCAGCGGCAAAGTCTTCTGGAACCTCAAATACATATGTATCACAGCCTGATCTTTTATGGACTCCAGGCTATTTCATCGGCAGCAGGAAATGTAATTCTGAATTTTGTTGTTGTTGTTGTTTTGTTGTGTCCAACTCTTCGTGACCCCATGTTTGCATTTCTTAGTGCAGAAAGTTTTGATCTGATGTGTAAAGATCTTTCTTGTTCAAATTAATTCAAGAAGGTTCTGGAAGCTTCTCTGTGTTGAAAGAAACAAGCAGAAGGTTCATAATGTTTGGGTTATTCCTTCTGAGTACAGGTGGTGTAAGCTGGTTCTCTTATCTCTTTCTGTCTAGGTCATGTTGTTGTTGTTGTTGTTAAGTCTTTTAGTCGTGTCCGACTCTTCGTGATCCCTTGGACCAGAGTATGCCAGGCACTCCTGACTTCCATTGCCTCCCGCAGTTTGGTCAAACTCATGCTGGTAGCTTCAAGAATACTGTCCAACCATCTCGTCCGTCCTCTGTCGTCCCCTTCTCCTTGTGCCCTCCATCTTCCCCAACATCAGGGTCTTTTCCAGGGAGTCTTCTCTTCTCATGAGGAGGCCAAAGTCTTGGAGCCTCAGCTTCAGGATCTGTCCTTCCAGTGAGCACTCAGGGCTGATTTCCTTCAGAATGGATCGGTTTGATCTTCTTGCAGTCCATGGGACTCTCAAGAGTCTCCTCCAGCACCAGAATTCAAAAGCATCAATTCTTTGGCACTCAGCCTTCTTTATGGTCCAGCTCTCACTTCCATGCATCACTACTGGGAAAACCATAGCTTTTACTATAATTTACAAGTGCACAAATGTATACATGGTTGTGTAAACAGTAAGGTCAGAAGGAAATTGAAATGGCAGGAAAACCACACTTTCCCTCTTGCCCACTCAACAGGCGATCTCGGCAGATCAACCTGCTCAGTTATTTGATGAGGAAGGAGTTCATATCGGCATCTGTTTGCCTAGTGTGACCCTCCCCTGGGCAGGATCCTGGCCAGCCTGAGCTGTGCCAACTGAATAATTACTTGCAATGAAGGCCTGTCAATACACTTCATGCTGCCCAGTCAGCTTTAAACACTCAGCCAGGGTGTGAAGTCCCCTGTGCTGTGCCAAGTGTGAATCACAACAAGAGAGAAGGCCCATGAAATATACTTGGAGTCGAGAGTGGATTTCATGCTCTTTATTCAGCTCATAGTGATGAGGAGGAATGGAAGTTCCCCCAGAATGTCTGCTATATATACATTATTTACACAACGGGTCCCACATGATTGGCTGATTCCAGGATTCATCTGTAGACCAATCAGGTTGCAGATTCACTTCCACCTGGAGCTGGATTGGGTGGCTCCTGGGGACCAACCAAACTGCTGCATTCTGTATCCTATTATTCTAGGACCAATCAGACTGCTGCATTCTGAATCCTATTGTTCTGGGGCCAATCAGGCTGCTGCATTCTGAATCCTATTGTTCTAGGACCAATCAGACTGCTGCATTCTGAATCCTATTGTTCTGGGGCCAATCAGACTGCTGCATTCTGAATCCTATTGTTCTAGGACCAGTCAGACTGCTCCATTCTGAATCCTATTCCACTCAGTACATAACAGCCCACGTCTTGGATCTGGCATGTTGGGGGTGGGTTTGGGGAAGAAATTGGTGGTCGCTGGAATTATAGGACAGGAAAGAATAAAAAATCCTTTTTGAAGCATCCCATAGTGGGCCCTTGTGTTTGAATCCTGTTTGTTGGTTTCTCATAATGGGCATCTGGTTGGCCACTGTGAAAACAGGTTTTCTGGACTCGGGCCATTGGCGTGATCCAGCAGCCTCTTTTTATGAACTACAATAAAATGTTGCAGTGCAGCATCACAGCAGTGCTCCTGTTCAGAGTTCCAATCGGCCAGTCAGCTGGCTATAAAGTAAAGGTAAAGGGACCCCTGACCATTAGGTCCCGTCGTGGCCGACTCTGGGGTCGCGGCGCTCATCTTGCTTTATTGGCCGAGGGAGCCGGCGTTTGTCCGCAGAGCGCTTCCGGGTCATGTGGCCAGCATGACTAAGCCGCTTCTGGCGAACCAGAGCAGCACACGGAAACGCCGTTTACCTTCCCGCCGGAGCGGTACCTATTTATCTACTTGCACTTTGACGTGCTTCCGAACTGCTAGGTTGGCAGGAGCTGGGACCGAGCAACGGGAGCTCACCCCGTCGTGGGGATTCAAACCGCTGACCTTCTGATTGGCAAGTCCTAGGCTCTGTGGTTTAACCCACAGCGCCACCCGCGTCCCCAGCTGGCTATACTCTCTTCCAAAATCCTCCATCCTGCACTTTTCCCCATTCATTTCCTACTGACACTCAACATTCCATACCAACAAAGCATTATTATTGCTAAAAACTCTTTTTTGGGGGGGGGGCTCAACCCCCAGGCCATGTAGCAATGGAGGGGCACAGCTGGGGACTCATGTGGCATGGCAGTTGCCACCTAAAGTGGTTGCCTCACTCTGCCTAGTGGTAGAGCCGGCCCTGCCCCAACAGCAGCATTGCAGAAGGTTGGGGGTTGGACTAGATGGCCACTGAGGGACCCTTCCGACTCCACAATTCTACGATTCTGTGACCCAAGAATTGCACACACCGACTCCAGGACTGTCCCGCCTGACGGCGCTAAGCAGACTTCCTGTTCTCTCTCGTCTCCCAAGCCTGTCTTGACTTTTAAAAAAACACACAGATAGAAAAGTGCTTTAGATGCATTAAATAATCCCGAAAAAGCTTCCAGACAAGAGGAAATAATTGGAGATTGATTGACAGCCCGGAGAAGGGAGAAAGGAAGCGGTGAGATGCTTCTGGTCTGCCAGACGTTGTTTTTTTGCAGAAGGACCAGACGGCTGGATGTCTTCCTTGGCTGATGTTGCTCCCCGGCTGAAAGAAACAAGGTTGAAACCACGCGGATCTGCAACGAGACTTCCTCTGTAATTACAGCGCTTCGTAATGGCCACGTGCATCCAAGACTTTGCACAGCACCATGCAATCACGGCCATTAGGCCTAAGAAGATTAGGGGGCTCCCAAAGTGCTGCTTTCACCCCGTCAGGTTAGCGCTTTTCTCAAAGTAACAGAAGTCCTGACACAGCATTCGATTCACAAGGGAGTTGCGCCAATCTCCGTGCTGAAGGCCCCCTCAGCCAGCCTTGCAAGATCAGCAAATAAGGCAGCACTCTTATTAATTTCCATCATCGTTGATTGCATTTGTAGCCCACTTTTTTTACCTCCAAGGTAAAAAACCAACCCTGCAAGGTAGGTGAGGCTGAGAGGCAGTAACGGGCCCAAGGTCACCCATTGAGCTTCATGGCCAAGTGGGGATTCGAACCCAGGTCTCCCAGGTCTTGGTCCGACACTCTTAACTCCTAGGCCACGCTGCCGGGGTGAGACCATTTACTGTGCATGCCAAGCCAGGGATCCCCTCTTCGCTGAGGTTCCTCCTCAAAGGTGGCGAAGGGCAATATCTGGCTTTCAACTTCACGATGTATCACCAGCTAAACATTGCGATATACTGATACAGTGGATGCTCCGTGCGGGATGCACGTTCGCAACCCGCAATGTTTGCAACCCGCGTCTGTGTGTCTGCGCACATGCGGGTTGCGATTTGACGCTTCTGCGCATGCACAAAGCATGATTTAGCGCTTCTGCGCATGCACGACCACTGAAACCCGGAAGTAACCCGTTCTGGTACTTCCGGGTTTTGGCGGTCCGTAACCCAAAAAAACGCAACCTGAAGCGGCTGTAACCCAAGGTATGATATGAGTGTACATCACGACGTCTGAAATAAGAATAGAGCCATATAGAGGCACTGGCTGGCTTCACAGTTTTCCCAGTATCGTGATTTCCGCATAAAACATACACAAATATCATGAATTGCAATATATTGCCAGGCCAAAAACTATGGAACTGATATCACAATATGGACATCAAACTGATTTGGGACGATATACAGTGGTACCTCGGGTTAAGTACTTAATTCGTTCCGGAGGTCCATACTTAACCTGAAACTGTTCTTAACCTGAGGTACCACTTTAGCTAATGGGGCCTCCTGCTGCTGCGCTGCCGCCACCACACGATTTCTGTTTTCATCCTGAAGCAAAGTTCTTAACCTGAGGTACTATTTCTGGGTTAGCAGAGTCTGTAACCTGCAGCGTATGTAACCTGAAGCGTATGTAACCCGAGGTACCACTGTATGTATATACTGGCATGCCCTAGTCCCTGCTTCCTTGCGTCTCTGAAACCACTAAAGATTCAGGAGCTCTGATCTCTTTGCCATCTGGCAACCCCATGAAGGGATCACGCTCCCCCTTTCATGCCGTAACGCTTAAGGTCTCTTTGAAATCCCTCGTCCTTCTTGGAGCATGAGCTCAGGCGCCGGATGTCCGCCTTAGCATCTGTGTGCGGTTAAGTGGAAGAGTCTTTTCCTGCTTCTGTGCAATATAAAGCTATCATCGCCTTCTCTTTGATTTCGTTCTCTCATCCACCCCGGGATGGTTCAGTGTCCTCTTATCTGGGATGCAGGTGTGAGGGAAATGGGAAAGTCTCTGGGACTTGCAGTGCAACTTTTATTATGAGAGAACCTCTTGACAAACAGCTGGAGCCCAGATTCCCAAGGAAAGCTTTTGCCCATTTGGGATCAGGTGCCTTGGGGCTCCTTCCTCTTAGGGTTCTGTCAGTTTCAGTTTCTCAATCCCCACCCCCAAGTTGGACGAAAGGAGGTTCAGACTATACATCAGGAAGCGCCTTCTGAGAGTTTCTACTTTGGCGATCCCTCGCAGCCAAGTAAGATGGTCTTCCAGGAACACAGTCTTAACAATGAGTCTGTAAGTGACTGAGGAGACCAATTCTGGATCCACACGTCCTTCCACAGTGGGGACATAGGTTTCTAGGAGGTAGCTGATCACGGTGAGGGTTTGCCAAGTGTGCCTTCCTCTTAGCACGTCTCTCCCTTTCGTCCTGAGTTCGAGTGCTTCAAAACCCATGACACCTTTGGTAAAGGCTGTTCTCCAACTGGAGTGCTCACAGGCCAGTGTTCCCCAGTTGTCGGTGTTTATACTACATTTTTAAAGATTTGCCTTGAGACAGTCTTTAAACCTCTTTTGTTGACCACTAGCATTACGCTTTCCATTTTTAAGTTTGGAATAGAGTAGTTGCTTTGGAAGACGATCATCAGGCATCCGCACAACGTGACCAGTCCAACGAAGTTGATGTTGAAGACTCATCGCCTTGACACTGGTGATCTTTGCTTCTTCCAGTGCACTGGCATTAGTTTGCCTGTCTTCCCAAGTGACGTGTTAAATAAGAGCAACTGGTGGTGGACTCTCCTTCTTGGAGGTTTCTAAGCAGAGATTGGATGGCGTCTGCCATGGATGCTCTAGCTGAGATTCCTGCATTGCAAGGGGTTGGACTAGATGATCCTTGGGTCCCTTCCGACTCTACGATTCTATGACCCAATTTGCTGCCTGAGATAAAGGCCAAGGTGACGCCACCCTGTCCCATGTGCAGAATCTGAGCGGATCGGCTGTTATCCCAGCGCTGTTGATAGACACTGGGCTGTCTTAGGAAGGGCAGAGCAGGCTAAGCTTAGAGGACTCCGAGGCAATGCCACCCTACAGCATCTGCCGCCTGATGCATCTGCCTGTCTGCCTTATGACAGGGCCGGCCTTCTCCCTCTCCAATAATAATAACAATAACAATAACAATAACAATAACAATAACAATAATAATAATAATAATAATAATAATAATAATAATAATTTATTATTTATACCCTGCCCATCTGGCTGGGTTTCCCCACCCACTCTGGGCGGCTTCCAACAAAGATGAAAAATACATTAAAATGTCACACATTAAAAACTTCCCTGAATAGGGCTGCCTTCAGATGTCTTCTAAATGTCAGGTAGTTGTTGTTCTCTTTGACTTCTGCTGGGAGGGCGTTCCACAGGGAGGGCGCCACTACCAAGAAGGCCCTCTGCCTGGTTCCCTGTAGCTTTGCTTTTCGTAGGGAGGGAACTGCCAGAAGGCCCTTGGAGCTGGACCTCAGTGTCCGGGCTGAACGATGGGGGTGGAGACGCTCCTTCAGGTCTACTGAGCCTTTGAGGCCGTTTAGGGTTTTAAAGGTCAACACCAACACTTTGAATTGTGCTCGGAAAGCATCAGGAGGGTTTTCTCTGTGGGTGGCTCCTTCCATGACTTGGGATTCTTCTCCCGAGATGCTGTCTCTCAGCCACATCATTAGGTGTAGGTGGTGAGCGAGATTCGTTCCATCCTGTTAGGAAGTCAAATCCAAAAGACTGTTTTGATTGATTTTTTTCTGACGTCGAAGTTATGATACTTCCCTTCACTGCTGTTTTATGGTTGTTTTTATCATTTACAGCGCTTTTATATCTGTCTGCCGTTTTTTATTTTATTTTTATGGCACGGTTTTGCCGAGCACTTCATGCGCCCGAATGTTGGAAATGTGGCCTATAAATTGATTTCGCCCGACGAACCTTGTAAATAACGACTGCCTCCCGCATGCGCCCTGCTCCTCCCTGCTGAAGATACCCTCTTACTGAAATCATCCATCAGCCAAGCTTAGACAGCAGCGACCAGAAGAGCGTTTTCTCAAAGGCTGCCTCCCCACATCGCCTTAAGGGATCCTCTCCAACAGAAGATCCTCCAGAGTCCAAGCCTGAGCATCTTCAGGAGAAGCATTTTTTAAAAAAATCGTTTAAATCAATCAATCAATCAATCTTTATTACGGTCCAGAGACCCAACAAATCGTTACAAAGCAATGCACAATTCAGACAGCCTACCTCCAGGTTAAACAAGCATTTTGTTCAGACTTAAAGATAGGAGGATCGTTGGTTCTTGCAACCACCAATAAAAACTTCACCACTGCTAATGTTCTAGCGTTTGTCTGGTCTTCCAATAGGAACCTGATATAGTGAGCCTCTGGTTTTCCCGGGAAAGGTACCAGCAAGGGTAATATCAGTTCAGCCCTGGCTTGCTCGTATTTCGCACAGTGCAGCAAAATATGTTTTATGGAATCGATGTCTTGAGCACACGAGCAAAGTCTGTCCTGGCAGGGAACTCCTCTCAACCTGCCATCCAACACTGCAGAAGGAAAGATGTTTAGTCTGGCTTTGGTGAAAAGCCTTCGATAGTTTGGTATTGTCAGGTTTTTAATGTAAGATGTTAATTTAAAGACATGCCCATATTGTACTCCTACTGCCAGCGGACTACAGACTGCGTGTGATCGAGATCGCAAGTCACTGTGTGCATTATCCCATAATCTTTGCTTTAACGTCTTTAGGGCGCCTTCATAACCCAGGTAATACAGTTGGGGGGGGTGACAGACCAATAGAGGTGGCTTTTTTAGCCATGGTTTTCTGCCATTTGCTGACAAATTCCTCATTGGTCAGGTGTTGGTACAGACCCTTCCCAAGATCAAACACTGAAATCCTGAGCCAATGTTTTAGGGCAGCCCACCACGCTTTAGTTGAAATTGGGCATTCACCAGCTTCTAACAGAAGTATGGAGTTGGGGACACAGTTGGGTACCTGCAGCAGAGATCGGAGAAATTTTGCCTGAAAGCCATCTAGCTTAGGCAGGTCCCCATTATGCCAGACATTTGCAGCGTACAGGAGTTGGGAAATGGATTTTGCATTGAAAACCCTTAAGGCTGCTGGAACATATTTGCTGCCCTTTGTGAAAAAGAATCTGAGTATGGCTAGCTTTGTGATCTCCGCCTTTTGAAGGGAGGTTTGCCAGTGGTGCTTCCAAGATCTTGTATGATGGAATGTGAGCCCTAGATAACTGAAGTATTTAATCTGTTCAGCACTGTTTAGACCGGGAGAAGCTTCTTTCGAATACTAAAATTTTAGATTTTTTCATAATTAAATTAAATTATTTCAACATATAACAGCATTGTAAAGGTAAAGGTAAAGGTACCCTTGCCCGTACGGGCCAGTCTTGACAGACTCTGGGGTTGGTGCGCCCATCTCACTCTATAGGCCGGGGGCCAGCGCTGTCCGGAGACACTTCCAGGTCACGTGGCCAGCGTGACATCGCTGCTCTGGCGAGCCAGAGCCGCACACAGAAACGCCGTTTACCTTCCCGCTAGAAAGCGGTCCCTATTTATCTACTTGCACCCGGGGGTGCTTTCGAACTGCTAGGTTGGCAGGCGCTGGGACTGAGCAACGGGAGCGCACCCCGCCGCGGGGATTCGAACCGCCGACCTTTCGATCAGCAAGCCCTAGGAGCTGAGGCTTTTACCCACAGCGCCACCCGCGTCCCATTAACAGCATTGTACAGATAAATAATTAAATGTCCCTTCTCACCCAGGAGTTGGTGTTTAGGCAATGCGTGCAAAATATCGACTAAATAATATAAAGCAATGAGAACCGTTAATCTCAGGGTTGTGGGTTCGAGCTGCACGTTGGGCAAAAGATTCCTGCCTTGCGGAGGGTTGGACTAGATGACCCTTTGGTCCCTTTTCCAATTCTACAATGCTATGATTGACTGTATCGGGGTGTGGAATAGAGGCAAAAGCATAATAAGAAAATATATATTTTGTAAGAGTTATTCACTGCTTGATTGTAAAAAAAGAAACCTCAAAGCAGTGTACCAAATAAAATAAAATAAAAGGTTTTTCGAAAACCAATAAGAAAAATTAACAACAGTAATTTGAAACTTTAAAAAAGTTAAAACAACGTTAGACTAAAATCAGATTAAATCATCATCATTATTATCATCATCATCAATTTTATTTATACCCCACCCTCCCCAGCCAAGACCAGGCTCAGGGTGGCTAACACCCGATATAAAAACAAATTGATTGAAATACAACTTAAAAACAAGATTAAAATACAACATTAAAACATTAAAATACAGCCTCATTTCAATGGAAACTCAAATCAGAAACTTTTTGGGGAATGAAAACGTCAAGTCTAACTAACTAACATACATTGACATTCTTCAGGTCTAGGTAGGCTTGTCCAAACAAAAATGTAAATCGAGAGTAAATCAAAGGCCCCTGCTTGATATCAAGTGGCAGGGAGTTCCAAAGACCAATTTCTTACAAGTGCTTAACGGGTAATATGTGGCACTGGCAACAGTGCCAGTTTTGCTGCTCCAAGTGGCTGAGTGGGCACATATGGGGAAAGGTGATCTCGCAGGTAAACTGGTCCCAAGTTGTTAATAGTAACACCTTGAGCTTGGCCCTGTGGCAGATTGGCAACCAGTGTGGATCTCGACACACAGGCATTGTAATGTCCCAATGCCTCACTCCATTCAGCAATTGTGTTGCAGCGTTATATATATACACACACACACACTGTCACCACCCAGAGCACCTCAGAAGCTCCGCATGTTTGACGACAGAATCTAAGCTCATGTTTTTTAATAGGAGAAAGAAGTCGCAGAGATGCTGTCCGGAGAGCCCGGCTCTTTCCTTCCATAAATCACCCTGCTGCAACTCCTGCTCTGCAAAGAACAGGATGACATGCACTTTACGAAATATAATAATACTTTTTCTGTTCAGTGGGAAGCTCAGAAACTGCTGAGCACAGACTCAAGTAACTTTGGCTGGGATGCACCAGATCGGAAGCTCAGAGGACCCCTCTCTTCCCAGGACGGCCCCAACCACAGCAATGTGTTACTTATTGTCACAGAAACAAATCAAGGTTATAGGGGACCCCTGCACCCCAAAGAATTAGATTCCCAAAGTGGGGGGGGGGGACTGTCCCTGGTGGGGATAGCGCTGGATATGTAAATGACTCTCAGACTCCGAGAAGCTGGTATCACTGGATCAATATTTGTTGAATTAATTAAACTAAATAGTTTTAATTGGATTGGGGTTTTGTAAAGGCACAATTAATTGTGACTGTTTTGAATTTCATTGCTTTATTACGGCTATACTGAATAATGGGTTTTTATACGGTCTGAAGCTCAACATCAAAAAAACTAATATCCTGGCCACTGGGCCCATCACCTCCTGGCAAGCAGAAGGGGAAGAAATGGAGGCAGTGAGAGATTTTACTTTCTTGGGCTCCATGATCACTGCAGATGGTGACAGCAGTCACAAAATTAAAAGACGCCTGCTTCTTGGGAGAAAAGCAATGCCAAACCTAGACAGCATCTTAAACAGCAGAGACATCACCTTGCTGACAAAGGTCCGTATAGTTAAAGCTATGGCTTTCCCAGTAGTGATGTATGGAAGTGAGAGGTGGACCATAAAGAAGGCTGATCGCCGAAGAATGGATGCTTTTGAATTCTGGTGCTGGAGGAGACTCTTGAGAGTCCCATGGACTGCAAGAAGATCAAACCTCCCCATTCTGAAGGAAATCAGCCCTGAGTGCTCACTGGAAGGACAGATCCTGAAGCTGAGGCTCCAAGACTTTGGTCACCTCATGAGAAGAGAAGACTCCCTGGAAAAGACCCTGATGTTGGGAAAGATGGAGGGCACAGGGAGAAGGGGACGATGGAGGATGAGATGGTGGGACAGTGTTCTCAAAGCTACCAGCATGAGTTTGACCAAACTGTGGGAGGCAGTGGAAGACAGGAGTGCCTGGCGTGCTCTGGTCCATGGGGTCACGAAGAGTCGGACACGACTAAATCTAAACAACAACAACAAGCACAGGGAACCGAGGGGGTGGTGGCGCGATAAAGTCCGGGAATTGTGGTCTTAGAAAAAGGGAGAGGCTGAATATCTGGGCGCAATGACTGCCAAAGATCAGGTGTGTCCAAAGAACATGAGCAGAGGTTTGCAACCTCAGATGTCACCTGTCCTTCTTTTGTCCTATGGTGATGCTTTTGAATTTTTTTGTGTGAATTGCAACCCCCCCCCCTTTCACATTGCAGAGACCCCCAAGGGCAGGGACTGCAAGTTAAGTTTCTTAAGAGAGGAGCAGCTACATGATAGATGCATTGCAGGAGACTGGACTAGATAATTCTCGAGGGTCCTTTCCTGCACTACAGTCCTTTGATATTTATCTCAGGGCACATGAATGTAAATAAGCACAATTTAAATTAAGGGCAGTGCTCAAACTGGGGTGTGATGGCATGCCTTCCTATAGTAATAATAATACAGTGGTACCTCGGGTTACAGACACTTCAGGTTACAGACGCTTCAGGTTACAGACTCCGCTAACCCAGAAATAGTACCTCAGGTTAAGAACTTTGCTTCAGGATGAGAACAGAAATCGTGCGGCGGCAGCAGGAGGCCCCATTAGCTAAATTAGTACCTCAGGTTAAGAACAGTTTCAGGTTAAGAACGGACCTCCGGAACGAATTAAGTTCTTAACCAGAGGTACCACTGTAATAATAATAATAAATTATTTTTTGTACCCTGCCCATTTGACTGGGTTTCTCCAGCCACTTTGGGTGGCTTCCAACAAAGATTAAAAATACATTAAAATGTCACACATTAAAAACTTCCCTGAATGAATTGGATCTAGGGTGGCATCACTTAGAGGAGGGCAGATTGTACCTGCGCCAGGGGGTGGACAGGAATTATTATGATACACACTTCTCCCAGGCCTTGCTGGTCAAGCCTCTGTGTTTATTTTATTATCAGAGTCCAATCCTTCCTTTACTTCGGGAACGCCTCATTTTTGTTCAACAAGAAAATAGGGACATCCTAGGAAAAGCGGGACATTTCGGCATCAAATCAGACACTGAGCTGGCTTCTGTAAATCTGGGATTGTCCCTGGAAAATAGGGACCCACTTGGAGGGTCAGCCATTGTCTGGAGAAGCGGTGGGCTCCCCCTGGCTGGGGGTTTTCATGCAGAGGCGGGACAAGCCATCTCTTGGCTTGTCAAGTTCCGGAGATCTTGCGCGTTTGCACCCGAAGGCGAAAAATGCAATCTCTGCTTCCGACATCATGATTCAGTCCCCACCCTGCTCAGTGTTTTTCTCGCCCCCTTCGTTTGCAGACAGAGCCTAGCTTTCCGCGTCTGGCATGGCACCTTATCATTACCCACTCAGCGAGGCTTCCGGAGGGATGTTTACTCGGAAGTAGGTGGCCCCACTGATTTCAGCGAGACCCGCCTTCCTCCCTTAAGTGTGCTTGTTGCTCCTTCTATCTACTTTTAGATGCATTGTAAGCTAGGGCCTGGCTGGATGTCGCTGCATCCCCCAGACTTGCCCTCCGGTAGCTCTGATGCAGATCTGTGACTAATGTGAGATGCCAGCATCGCTTTTTGCCTACAGACACCGGGGTGTCACTGTTGCTATGGAAACAGGCTCTTGCGGGGGGGCTGCATAGGGGGGGCTTGATTAGCATGTCTCCTCGCCCCTTTTTAGTTGCTGAATAAAGGTTCTGTCACCTTTTGAGGAGGAAGGACAGGGCCTTCTCTCTGGGTAGGTGGCAGGACCAAATAAAGCATGGGTAGGCATGTGGGTGGCGCTGTGGGTTAAACCAGAGAGCCTAGGACTTGCCGATCAGAAGGTCGGCGGTTCAAATCCCCACGACGGGGTGAGCTCCCGTTGCTCGGTCCCTGCTCCTGCCAGCCTAACAGTTCGAAAGCACCTCAAAGTGCAAGTAGATAAATAGGTACCACTCTGGCGGGAAGGTAAACAGTGTTTCCGTGTGCTGCTCTGGTTTGCCAGAAGTGGCTTAGTCATGCTGGCCACATGACCTGGAAGCTGGACGCCGGCTCCCTCGGCCAATAAAGCGAGATGAGCGCTGCAGCCCCAGAGTCGGCCATGACTGGAGCTAATGGTCAGGGGTCCCATTACCTTTACCTTTAGACAAACTAAGGCCCGGGGGCTGGATCTGTCCCAATCGCCTTCTCCATCCGGCCCGTGGACGGTCCAGGAATCAGCTTGTTTTTATATTAGTAGAATGTTTCCTTTTTAAAAAAATGCATCTCTGGGTTATTTGTGGGGCATAGGAATTTGTTCATTTCCCCCCCAAAAATATAGTCCGGCCCCCCACAAGGTATGAGGGACAGTAGACCGGCCCCCTGCTGAAAAATTTTGCTGACCCCTGAAATAAAACATCCAACTCCAAGTCAAAGTGTGTAAAACTTGTGGGCTGAGTGCTCCCCGTTGGACATCTCACAGCATCCAAGCATCGTCATCGTGGCCTCTGCCTCTCATCTGTTTATTTTTAAAATGTGTACACACCGTCCTTCATCCGTAGATCTCTGTGTGGTTCGCAGCATTAAAAAAAACACAAGGTAAAAACACCAAATGCATAATAAAAAAACAGAGTTTAGTATTGCCTGTCTACACCATATTCTCCTTTTCGGTGCTTGTGGGTCCCATAAGCCTCAGCCTTTGGCTGCGGTGCCATTTCTGCATATCCTATTTATGAAGGACGCCTTATTCCTCACAGGTTAGAGAAAGATGAGAGCGACTCATAATTCCTTCTCTGAAGGCACCTGAGGAAAGGCAGCACAGGCCCACAAACAGCGTTTGGGCGAGAAAATATTATTTGTATAAAATTGAGATAATTTATCTTCTGTACGTCACCTTGAGGAATCTTTCTGTTTCTCTCTCTCTGTTTTTTTAATTGGAAAAGCGGCTAGCAAGACTTCTGCATAAATAAGATATTATAAATACTTCAAGAGGCTGTTTTCAGAGGGAAAGCTGCCTGCCCAAAGCACAGAAGATTTGGGAACAGAACTGCCGCAGGAAGGCTTTCAGCCGGTTTCAACAACGTTATATCTATGTGCGCACACACACACACACACACACACATATATATATATATATATATATATATGCAGGTTTTGGTGTCCTCGGGTGTCTTCCCGTGTAAAAGTTGGGGTGTCTAGGCGACGTTTCGACGAGGTCTCACTCGTCATCTTCAGGCTGGTGCTTTCGGCTTCTTGTTACTGGAACAGAGCAGGATCTCAGTGTTTGAGTTCCTATAAATACTGTTGAGGAGGTGTGGTGTATAGCCTCCAATGTTCTGGGCAGAGAGGAAGTTCCCAGGCTAGTGTGCCTTTTCTTCTTTTGTTCCTTAATTGCTTGAGGGATATCTTGAGTGATTTCTTGAGTGATATCTTGAGTACCACTTAGGTGGGTCATTAGGTGTGGATTAGTTGCTAAAGCCTTTGTGTCTTGACCTCTTGAACTTTAGCAACTAATCCACACCTAATGACCCACCTAAGTGGTACTCAAGATATCACTCAAGAAATCACTCAAGATATCCCTCAAGCAATTAAGGAACAAAAGAAGAAAAGGCACACTAGCCTGGGAACTTCCTCTCTGCCCAGAACATTGGAGGCTATACACCACACCTCCTCAACAGTATTTATAGGAACTCAAACACTGAGATCCTGCTCTGTTCCAGTAACAAGAAGCCGAAAGCACCAGCCTGAAGATGACGAGTGAGACCTCGTCGAAACGTCGCCTAGACACCCCAACTTTTACACGGGAAGACACCCGAGGACACCAAAACCTGCATTCCTGTACCCGTGAAAATCTACGAAAGCAAATATATATATATATATATATATATAAAAAAACACGGCTGTTTGCAACCTTCGGCATCCATGTCAGGAGACTGTGAAGGTGCAAAACTGGGGGGGGCAGGTAGTGAAGGTTAGGAGACGGCGGAGGCTCCATACATTTGCAGGGAAATAACAAGTCCCACAAACCAGCCCACACAGTAGTGGCGCCTATGCGCTTCCCTCATGCCTCTGGGAAAAGGAGGGTACGAGGAGTCATGACAGAAGCAGTGCTATTTTTCCAGAAAAAGAGGTGCCAAAATTCATCATGAACGCCTTGCTTGCTCTCCTGTAATGGTGATGGCGCCCACCTGAGACGTGACGGATCTCAGGTCTGGGGTGTTCTGGCTGGGGAAAAAAGCCCTGGATAGAAGTTTGTAAAATGACACCTGGGATGGAGAATGTGGATAGAGAAAAAAAATCATGCTTCTCTCAAAGCACTAGAACACAGGAGCACGCATTGAGAAGCTGATTGCATACCCTGCAATGTTGATCCAGTGAATATATGGACATCCTAAGGAAAAACGGGACATTTTGGGATCAAATCGGAAACCAGGACTGCTTCTGTAAATCCAGGAGAAATCCTGGAAAATAGGGGCACTTGGAAGGTCTGTGAATGTTGGAAGATTCAGGACGGATAAAAGAAAGGACTTCTTCACACAGCACATAGATAAACTGTGGAACTCACTGCCACAGGAGATTAATAATAATAATAATAATAATAAATTTGTGTCCTACCCATCTGACTGGGTTTCCCCAGCCACTCTGGGCAGCTTCCTGCATATGTAAATACAGTGGAACCTCAGGTTGCGAACGTGATCCGTGTGGGAGGCATGTTCACAACCTACAACATTTGCAACCCACAGCACCGTGCCTGCGAACGCACAGTTTGTGATTCGGCGCTTCCGCGCATGTACAAAGAGTGATTTAGCGATTCTGCGCATGCACGAGAGCCAAAACCTGGAAGTAACCTGTTCCGGTACTTCTGGGTTCGGCGCGGTTTGCAACCCAAAAATGCATAACCTGAAGCGTCTGTAACCTGAGGTACCACTGTATAGTAAAACCGGATCAAAACAGAAACTAGGACGACTTCTCTAAATCAGGGACGTCCCAGGAAAATAGGGACAGTTGGAGGGTCTGAGAATGTGGTGCTGATAATGCCAAGGTCGAAGGTATAATTCCCATATGGGACAGCGGCATATTCCTGCATTGCAGGTGGTTGGATTAGCTGATCCTCAGGGTCCCTCCCAACTCTTTGATTCTATGACATGGCACCCTTGAACATGTGCAGAGTGCTCCCTCCCCCTTCTCACTGCCTTATTCCCTTTCCCCTGAAGGACCAGGTGTGCAGCCTGGGAGTCATTTTGGACTCACAGCTGTCCATGGAGGTGCAGGTCAGTTCTGTATCCAGGGCAGCTGTCCTCCAGCTCCATCTGGTACGCAGGATGAGACCCTCCCTGCCCACGGACTGCCTCACCAGAGTGGTGCATGCTCTGGTTATCTCCCGCTTGGACTACTGCAATGCGCTCTACGTGGGGCTACCTTTGAAGGTGACCCGGAAACTGCAATTAATCCAGAATGCGGCACCTAGACTGGTGACTGGGAGCGGCCGCCGGGACCACATAACACCGGTCTTGAAAGACCTACATTGGCTCCCAGTACGTTTCCGAGCACAATTCAAGGTGTTGGTGCTGACCTTGAAAGCCCTAAATGGCCTCGGTCCAGTATCCCTGAAGGAGCATCTCCACCCCCATCATTCAGCCCGGACACTGAGGTCCAGCTCCAAGGGCCTTCTGGCGGTTCCCTCATTGCGATAAGCAAAGCTACAGGGAACCAGGCAGAGGGCCTTTTTGGTAGTGGCACCCGCCCTGTGGAACGCCCTCCCACCAGATGTCAAAGCGATAAAAACTACCTGACATTCAGAAGACATCTGAAGGCAGCCGTATTCAGGGAAGTTTTTAATGTGTGATATTTTAGTGTATTTTTGGTTTCTATGGAAGCCGCCCAGAGTGGCTGGGGAAACCCAGCCAGATGGGCGGGGTACAAATAATAAATTATTATTATTATTATTATTATTATTATTATTTCCATTGGCTGAAAAGAGAGAGTCATTTCATTACAGCGTTTTATTTTTTTTCTTTTTAAGCGGGCACATTTTCTCTGACATGTTGCCAAGGGCCGACTGGATGCCCTTGAGAGGACTCCTCTCGTAGGCCCAAACATGGCCGCCGCCACCTCAGGTGAGACGGCCGCCGAAACTACATTTCCCGTGAGCCCTTGAGGCGGAGGGCGGGGCTGGCGGGATGGGCGGAGCCGAGGCCGCCTTGGCCCCGCCCGTGGGCGAGCGCCATTGGCCGAGGGCCGTTGTCGGTGGTGACGGCGGGACGCGGCATCGTCTCCTCCTGGCCGGCGCTGGCAGCCCGTCCGTCGCTCTGTCCGTCGCTCCGTCGCTCGCTCCGTCCGCGGCCAGGAGGAGGAGGCGGCGGCGGGCGAGGAGCCGCAGCGCTGCCGGGGCCATGGGCTGCCGGGCGGGGGCCGCCGCCGCCCCTCGCCGCGCCCGGTGACGACCCCGCCGGCTCGGGGGAGAAGATGGCGGAGAGGTAGGACCCCCCCCCCCCCGCACGACCCCCAAATCCTTGGGGGGGGGGGGGGGGGAGGAAAAGACCCCCCACGCACGACCCCCAAATCCTTGGAGAGGAGGAAAAGGAGGGACCCCCCTCTCAGAGCAGCCCCCCAGCAACCCACAGGGGTGGGGAGGCAGGAAGAGACCCCCCTCCCCATGCACGACCCCCCTCCTGCCCCACAGCACGAACTGGGGGTATGTGTGGACCCCCAAAGACCCCCAACCCACTGGGGGTGAGGAGTAGACCCACCCCCACAGCCAACCCCCCCCCAACCCCTTCCCTCACCACTACTGCATCAGAGCCCCCCCAACACAATTCCAGGTCCCCCTCCCCCAAATCTGCCCTCCTGGTTGATTTTTTTGCGGGGGGGGGGGTTCTCCCCACCCAAATCAGCCGCTTTGCAGCGCAAGGATAGGCGCCCCCTCCCCAAAATCTGTCCCACCACCTCCAGCCCAGGTGGAGATTCTCGCATCAGTAGTGTTTCTCCCCCCCCCCCAAAAAAACCTCCTTTCCCACCCGAATCCTCTTGATTTTTATTCCCTACTTCGGCCAAGCCAGCTCCATTTATACTTTAGTCGTCATCGTTCCCCCCCCCCCAAAAAAAAACACCCCATCTGGTCAAATCAACCCCACCCATCTCCTTGCACAGCCCCCTTTATTTTTCCCCTTGGAAAATACAGAGAAAGGGGCACTTTCTCTCTCCTGCCTTCCCCTCAATCCACTTTCAGATCTGACCCTCGCCCATTTCATCCATTTGGGGCTACCCCATATTTTCTGTAGCTCCCCCCTTCATTTATGGACACCCTACGCCCCCCCCCCCCCCCCCCGTCCCGTCCCCTTAACAATCCCCCTCTCTTTCTTTTCCCTTGCTGGAGGGGGTTGGCATTCATACCCCTTCCTCAATATAGGAAGACCCCCACTCCATAGATCCTGCACCCCTCCCTGTTTTCCCCAATGCACCTTCCTTGCTGGAGAGCTCGTCTCCATAGGGACCGCCCCCCCTTGTGAACACCCCCACAGTAGCAGTATGCCCCACCTGCTATAGGGAGGGCACCTTGGTACATTCAGTGCGCTCAGAGGGTTACCCCCACCCCAAATTCTCCCCTCCTTACCAAGTGCTAGGGCAGATCACCCTCTTTTCTGAGGGTGGGGGGGCACCCCTGGAAGGCCCTGTGTGTCGCCTTCCTCTACTTCCTGGGAGACCTTTCCCTCTCCAGCCTGGGACAGCCCCCCCTTCCCCTCTCTCCTCCTCCCCAGTAAGCTTGGGCTGCTCCAGGGACCCCCCCCCTCACCTTGACACATTTCTCCCTTTTTAGGACCCTGCCCTGAAGGTTCTTCCCCACCCCTGATCCTGTGGCTCTTTTTAGAGACTCCCACCCACCCAAATTTCTCCAGTCCCCCCTCCCATAGCTGTGCAAGGATGGGACCTTACAGAGGAAGGAGACTGAGTTGCCCCTTCAAACTGATCTGGACCCCCCCCCCACAACCTCCTCCCATTGCAGAGATTGGTTGAAGGGACCAGTGCCATCCATCGGCCTTGGAGCCTTCCCACTCCTGGGGGAGGAATATGCCATTCTGGACAGGACCTCACAGCTGTTTCTTGGGGGTCCTGCTTTCTGCCCCCATGTGGTGGTGGTGAGGGCTTGGGTGTCCCCCCCCCCCCCGGCGCATGGCACCTGCCCATGCCCTTCCCTCTGCAGGCAGGTGGTTTTCTGTCTTTCCTCCTGCTGAAATTTTGAGCCCTGGTTGCGGATATTTTGCTTCCGCCACCTTGCCAGTTGCCCCAAACCTGCCCTGTGCCTCTGGGTTTAAGGCAGCCCCATTCCTCTCTGCTGGGGGGGTGTCACCGCCCTCCCCCTTCCTTATCCAGAGCTGGCGTGTGTGTGTGTGTGTGTGCATGCATGGACACGAGATCGAAATCTCTTCCCACCCTGAATCGCATTTATTGTATATTGTTTTGCCCCTGCGTCTTCCGGAGCTGGGTCCATGCCTCTCGCGCATAGGGGTACAGTTAGCATGGATTGGGGGGGCGAGCTGAAGCCGTTGGTGCAGAATGTGGCTTGTGGGGGGGGGGGGGGTTTTATTCTTTTTTATTGGAGGGATGGGCTCTTTAAGTTGGAGGCGAGCCAAGTGAACCGGGCTAAGGGGCGTGTTTGGTGGGCGTTTGCCGCCTCCAGCACCACGGAGCATGTTGCAAAAGGGGGGAGGGCTGGGGGGTTGGCCGGGGGCGGGGGGGGGGGGGGGCTTCGTGGGTGGAAATGGCTTGGGTGCTTATTTACATCAACACGAGGCATACTGACGGGGGGGGGGGTGTCGAGCCGTCTCAAGCCGTGAAGCGGAGCTGGGTGGGTGGTGGAAATGTTGCGTGGTTCTCTTCCTAGCCACCCCCCACCCTTTGAATTGCAGGCTGAGGTTTGGAACTGGCGGTTGCAGCTGTGGGTGCATCTGTGCCCAGCTGGGTGTTGTGGAATGATTGGGATGCTCTGCTGGGGCCCCCACTGGTGCAGTGGGAGGGGTTGGGGGCCGGGGTGTGTGTGAAGATTGGCATTTGGGTGGAGCGCAACCGGGATGCAGCAACGCTGGCTCAGAGCATCCAGAGCTGGTATGCGGTCAGATAGCTTCCGGGGGCTGCTCTTCGGATGCTGCCAGCTGCTTGCTAACCTACTGCAAGGCGGGGAAATTATTAATTCCCTCCCCCCCCCCCCGCTGTGCGTGCAATACCGTTTGCATTAACCCTTGGATGGTGACCTTGGCTGGCGGTTTTTTCTACAAATGGAGTGGGGCGTGAGAATTATGGCTGCGTGGACAGGAGGCAGGCGACTCCGGCTGAGTCCTGCGTGTGGCTGTGTTTGTCCCCTGACCAATAGCAGACGATGTGAGGCTGTGGTTTGGTCCGTCCTGCCAGCGATGGACCCTGCCAGGTGGACGGTCCTGCCCCCGAATTGGTGCCTTCGATCTTTTGCATGTGTGGTGGTGTGCCCCACATGTGGGTCGTTGCGCTGGATGCTGATGAAAGTGTCACGGTTGAGTTTGGTGCAGACGGAAGCTGCCTTCTTCGTTTTGATCTCAGCTGTCAAGCGCCGATTGTGTGGGTCTGGTGGAATAAACCAGCACGCCTGCATTTTGCGTAACACAGCATGAAAGTAGCAGGAGAGAGCTGATTTCAGTTTCTACAGAGGGGTAGGGACCACAATGCATCGTTCTCTTGCTTAAGGCATGGGAGGCGGCCGAGTAAGAGACTTCTTCCCGAATCCCAGAGAAGTCTGGTTTTAAGCTAAAGTTAAAAGTAGGCATCAGAAGAAAAATACAGTAATCACAATGCAAAGGCCACATTAAGGCAGTACCTTCATCAGGTCAGCCAAAATATTGCAAAATAGTGTGTGACCTCTTTGAGTTCCCCAGAACTGTTCATCTGGCAAATGTTAAAAATAATTATTTAAGGGGAGGAAGGGGTGCTGCGGATATTCAAGCCATCCATCCTTGTCTGATTCTGCTAAAAGTCTTAAGATGGAGTATGAGAGGAGTTTGAAGACATTCATAGAAGACCCTGGTTTTAAACTGTAAAGTATCTGTATGTTGCTCACAGTACTGCACATTGTGTTGGAATTTTAAGGCCAGAATTTTGTTAGGTACCTAGGGGGAGGGTTTGTCCAGTGAGAGGTATTAACCTGATACAGATTTCTGTTGAGGAAAGAGTGCCTTTTGGGGGGGGCGGCGCTGATGCTAGGTTTTAGCATCTCCTGTTTCCTTTTGGTGTCCTCTTCTCGGATTGCTGGAAGGTGGCAAAAGAGAAATTCCCAAACCGTGTCTTGCTACTGGAGATAAGAGATGCAGAACAAGCCCACCACTATTGCAGCTTCCAGGTGGTGATGGAGAAGGGAATTCTTGAACCACTTGACCAAGAAGAACCCAGGGTTTCTTAGCTTCTGGTCAAGTGAATGTCGTAGTAGGTAGATGATCTGACGGGTTCAAGAGCTTTTCTGCAGGGACCCTGAGCGAGAATAGACTGTGAGGCTTTAAGGAACTGCCTACCAAACTTCTGCCTTCTGTGGAATTAGATTCTTGGCCTGCTTGGGGATCTGCAAAGTCCTGAGGCTTCAGAGGTCTTAGGATTGCCAGTTTCCCCTGGAATATCTTGCATGCAAAGTGTGAACTCTACCTATAAGTGTGGTTGAGTTAATTCCGTTGGGTTGGGTGAATTTGGTGATAACATCAAACACTGCGGCAGATGATCCTCCAAACCATAGTTTAGGTAATCCACATCAAACTGTGGAGTTCCATGAACCTTCCCCCACGTGTCTCCAGGATGCTGTTTGCTGTTTTAAGACCAGCCATAGTTGGCCATGATGCCTGAACTGGCAAGGTATGGTTAGTGTGGTTGCCCCTCCGAATCAGAATGTGAAGAAACTATGGCTTGGAGGGCTGGCACTAAACATAGTTAGTAGTTTAGCACCAGCCGTAGTTTGAGTCGGCAAATATACATGTGGGGCGGAGGAAGAATATTGTCCCCATCAGTCGTTCAAGCCATAGTTTGGAGGCTCCTCTGAAGTTGACACTTGAGTTACACAGGGTTATGTTACGGGACAGCACAAGCCAAAATTGTGTATAGTCAAAAAATGTTGGGTTCAATGGTCGGTGGGATCTCCAGAGTCTTTCCCACCACCCAGACACCCACCCCTTTTTATTTATTTACACTGTTTCTTTGCCAAGCTCATAAAGTGAAATGCACTAAAGTTAAATAGGGCTGCCATATTTCAAAAAGTGAATATCCAGACACAAGTGTTGTAGAGGCTTTTTTTTTTTGCAAAGTTGCCGAGCGTCTTCCTTTTTTTTTTTTTTGCAAAATCTAACCAAAAAAATGAAGTTTTTGAACTATTTTTAACGAAATTCGTCAAAAATCTACACTTCTGACACGGGTCACTATACACCCGGATTTTCCCGGGCATTGCAGCGATTTTCGGACTTATGGCAAGCCCTAAGTTAAATGTTCTGTTCACGTAGCTTCCTCTGTTGCTGGCTATATTTTTTATTATGAGGGCAGAGGGAGGCTGTGCCGTTAGTAATTTCTGTCCGAGTCACTACGAAGCAGTCAGTGCCCGTTGTGCTAAGTTCACAGCAGCGCTCCGCTTAAATTTGTTGCCATCCAAGAGGCTTGAAGTGTAAAACCTTGAGGTTTGCTTCTTCTTTAAGCAGACTGGAAGGGGCCAGTAATAATAAGACCCTGCTCAGTGGAAGTTCATGAGCTGAGCCTTAGTCTTTACCATGTGGTACAGCTGAAAACAAGACGCAGTGACTCTGATTTCCCCATTGCTATTTTGTTGTTGTTGTTGTTGTTAGGTGAATCCTGCCTCCTTCCACCCTTCATCTCCTTGCCCTTCCACTGTGCTTCCATCGACCCATTTAGCACTGAACTCTTCCTGAATGTAAATTACTTCTGTGGGCACTGGGTATGAAAATCCAGCCTCCCTGTCACTGGCTAAAAGCACTACTAACCCCCTGAGCCAAAGACCCATTATCATAGATGCATTGATTTTACTCTGCTGCCTCCTACGGGCCTAACCCTTTCAGGGCCTGCAGCTGGGTTGGGTTCGCAGGCATGCCAGCAACCCAAATGCAGCCACCTCTGGGGTGGGATGTGCTAGACAGGACTACAGGTGTGAGTCTCCCGCCTTTTCATTTTTTCCATACTTTACGACCATTAAAGGTTAGTCCTTTGGGGATCGTAACTCCCCTGTCTACTTCTTTTGCAATGTACGATGGCTGCTAACAGCCCTGAGCAGACAGTAGCCAGAATATATATATCCTCTGTTCCAGTAACAAGAAGCCGAAAGCACCAGCCTGAAGATGACGAGTGAGACCTCGTCGAAACGTCGCCTAGACACCCCAACTTTTACACGGGAAGACACCCGAGGACACCAAAACCTGCATTCCTGTACCCGTGAAAATCTACGAAAGCAAATATATATATATATATATATATATACACACACACTTCTTGCAAAACTGCAAATAATTTACCGGACCTCGGATTATTTTAGGCCGGTAAGTTAGTGGCCAACAGCTTATTTGAGACCATCTCCCCACCCCCATATATCTATGCTGATCATTTGTGAAATGGTGGGAGTAAAGGAATGCATATTCCTGATTTGCAGATGCTTCCATCTGCAAGCTAACCGTGAACATAAAGACCTATGGCACTCTTGGTAGGGTCAAAAGATGTGTCTCTTTCTAGAGTCCATACCTAGAAGCCATTTTTAATCATGCTGGTGATGAACGAGACCCAACTGGCTCAACATTACCCTTGTAGCGCATTATAAGGATTGGCCATGGGCTGCTCATGGGTCAAATGTACCCATGGATGGCTGAGAGCCAGTGTCTCGGAGCGGCCACCAAGACCATATAACACCAGTCCTGAAAGATCTACATTGTCTCCCAGTACGTTTCCGGGAACAATTCAAAGTGTTGGTGTTGACCTTTATAGCCCTAAACGGCCTCAGCCCAGTAGACCTGAAGGAGCGTCTCCACCCCCATCGTTCAGCCCTGAGGTCCAGCTCCGAGGACCTTCTGGCAGTCCCCCCCTGCGAGAAGTGAGGTTACGGGGAATCAGGCAGAGGGCCTTCTTGATAGTGGCGCCCTGTGGAATGCCATCCCATCAGATGTCAAGGAAATAAACAACTATCTGACTTTTAGAACACATCTGAAGGCAACCCTGTTTAGGGAAGTTTTTAATGTTTGATGTTTTATTGTATTTTTATTATTTTGTTGGAAGCCACTGCCCAGAGTGGCTGGGGAAACCCAGCCATATGGGGGCAGGGTATAAATAACATTATTATTACTATTATTATTATTATTATTATTATTAACCTTCTGGGTTTTGTGTCATGTATTGCTCCTACCACTGCATGAACAGCCTCTGTTGGGTCTTGAGACCTCATCTGTGGAGGAGAAAATAGCAGAACTACATGGGTGGTTGGCTGGTCACTTGAAATGGGAATGCAAAGAGGGATCGGGGCACGAAAACCGCCATTTCTGCATGCATTCTTTTAATCTTCACATGAAGAGACTCTAGGAATGTGCACATCTTTCCCTGTTACAGCAGAGTGACGGAGGTTTTTGTGGTCCTCAAAATCCAATGGGGCCTTGGCACTTAGGATCATAGGGATGGAAGGGCTCTCAAAAGTTTCCCTGCCTAAACCAGGAACCCTGCAGCAACAGCAGGGAATCTCAGGACGTCTGTGCAATTGTTTTCTCTAAGTCCTCCTGGCAATCTGAACCGTTTGATTTGCCACCTATGAATTTGATGCAGCTCTCCCCGCAACTGGCTGGAGTCCTGGCCTGCAGCACCTTGGGGCCCAATCCTGCACGTGTTTGCTCGGAAGCAAGCCCTGCTAAATTCGTTGGGGCTTATTCCCATGTAAGTGGGCCGGGGATTGCAGCTTTTGCTGCCTGAAACCCGCCTTCTCTGATCCATGAAATGTTACACCTCCTTACCAAACCCAGATGGCCAGTTCAGGGTAAAAGCCTCTGAAGCTCTAATCCATTTGATTACCACTTTGGTCATAATTTCTAGGCACAATGGAAGTTGAGAAAGGCTTCAGTACGAGAGAAACACCAGGCAGAAAATCAATATGTGATAGATCCGACCCTGCGGAGGGACTCGTAGCCGGCCTGTGTAAATATGCTTTTCTGTTCCTCTCCATCAGAACTTTATGGGTTTTTGGAGGGGTCATGTGTGTACAGAGGGGGTGCACTTTAGCTGTAATAACTAGGGGGTGGGTGGGATTCCTCGCTGTCGTGTCTGATGTTATTAGACTGCCTCTGAATTTTCTCCTGCTGCCCCAGCTCCATGTTCTGAGCGGCTTGGGGGTTTGGTGCCTGAACGAAGCAGGAATTCTGGCAGGTTGTCCAAATTCCTTGACCCCGAGCCACGTACGGTCACCTTTCCATGCAGCCATGAGGCACTGGACACACATTACTTCTGTTTCGAGGCCTCCTGCTTGTTTCTTTGTGCTTGCAAAATTTCGTCCCTTGTTATGTAAAAGCTGTAATGTCATCACGAGGAAATATATATCGTGTAGGAAAGATTAGGCTGTGGGGGAGTGCCGAAAAAGTTAAGAATGTGGTTTTAGGTGCAGAGTTTGGTCTCAAATTGCTTTCGGTTCCTTAAAGCAGGTTCTCTTAGAACTCTGTGCAAATATATGTTTCAGAGTTTGGCACCCATGTCTGCTGAGGACACACAAAAATCTGTGTTTCTGTCTGATTTCCTGTAGTTGTTCCACTTTTGAGTGTAATAATAATAATAATAATAATAATAATAATAATAATAATAATAATTTGGATGTTCCTGCTTCTTCTGACGGCTGCATCCTTCCTCCTTGCAACCCCTTCTGATTGTAACTGGCTTTCAGGACATCTATATGTGATGAACCTGTCTTACTTTCTCCAAATCCCGCCTTAAAAACCCCCCTTTACTGTGAAACCTTTGACTCAAGCCCTACTTTCCATGCCCTACAGCAGCTTTTGCCAACCTGGTGCCCTCCAGAATTAGTGCAGAAATAAAACCAGATTAGAGCGGTACCAACCTGTTAGGGCAATGGAGCTTCTAATTGTGGCAGTGGGTTATAGCAAAGCTAACTGCTGTGACTTCGTGGTGACTCTGATTTGATTCAGACACGTATATTTTTCATGGACCCAGGCCCAGTGGTATCTGTAATTTGTTTTTGAGTTGGTGCGGATGGAAGGAAAAAAATAACACATTTATCTTCTATTATCATTTATCTTCTAAGGCAGCAGTTCTCTGTGGGTCCCCAGATGTTGTTGGACTACAACTCCCATCATCCCTGAGCTCTGGCCTTGCTAGCTAGGGGTGATGGGCGTTGTTGTAGTACAACAACATCTGGGGTTGAGAAAGGCTTTTCTAAGGTATAATTGGTGCCCATTTTGCGGAAATTGTGGATGTCCAGCCTGGCCATGTCTCACTGTCAACAGAACAAAAAGTGATTTTGGTGGGGCGGTGGGAGGGAGGAAATTTGGTGGATTGCTGTTTCCTCTTTCTTGTTGTTAAAATAATGGCCGTACCTGCTGTGCTAATAATGTCTTTCCCCTTCACCTGCTCTAGAGAAACTTGTTGAAGGGACTGTTCTTTTGCTGACGGTTCACCTGATTTATGGTCCGGTGTCCTTCGGGCTGTGTTCAAATGGTGGCCGGGGCATGTAAAAAGCTTGTGCACGCTCTTCAGAGAGGAAAGGAAAAGGAAAAGCAATTCCGCTTAGCTGAGAAATGAGAGGCTTTAAAACAAATTGAATGAAGTGGCTTTTGAGCAGCGCAATGGGGGACTCAGTACTCCGACCAACAGCAGGCTCAGTTTGCCGGCCTTCTCCATATTACTAAGGAATGAAGTGCCCTTCCAGGGCCCACAAACTTGGCCTGAGCTGCTCCAGGAAAATCCCAGATTCTACATATTGGAGACAGTGGATAGAGTAAAGTTCTCCACCCTCTGTCAAGTGGGCTCCCTGCCACAGACGTAGGGCCCTTCTCCTGGTCCCAAACATTCGTGTTTGCTGATGAACATTTCGCTCCATTGTTGTCGTTTAGTCGTGTCCAACTCTTCGTGACCCCCTGGACCAGAGCACGCCAGACACTCCTGTCTTCCACTGCCTCCCGCAGTTTGGTCAAACTCATGCTGGTAGCTTCGAGAACACTGTCCAACCATCTTGTCCTCTGTCGTCCCCTTCTCCTTGTGCCCTCCATCTTTCCCAACATCAGGGTCTTTTCCAGGGAGTCTTCTCTTCTCATGAGGTGGCCAAAGTCTTGGAGCCTCAGCTTCAGGATCTGTCCTTCCAGTGAGCACTCAGGGCTGATTTCCTTCAGAATGGAGAGGTTTGATCTTCTTGCAGTCCATGGGACTCTCAAGAGTCTCCTCCAGCACCATAATTCAAAAGCATCCATTCTTCGGCGATCAGCCTTCTTTATAGTCCAGCTCTCACTTCCATACAGTTTCGCTCCATACCCAACACTTATTTACCAAGATTTAGCGTGGCGACGTGGCATAGCATTTGGAGCTGGACTTGAGAGAGCTGAGTTCGAATCCCCACTTAGCCATGAAGCTTAGCAGAGCGGCCTTGGGAAAACTGATTGATAAATGGTGGCTGGCAAGGATGAAAAGGTACAGTCATACCTCTGGTCACAGACGCTTCAGGTTGCGTTTTTTTCAGGTTACGGACCGCTGAAACCCGGAAGTATCGGAACGGGTTACCTCCAGGTTTCAGCGGTCGCACATGCGCAGAAGCGCTAAATCGTGCTTTGCGCCGAAGCGCCGAATCGCAACCTGCGCGTGCACAGATGCGGGTTGCGAACGCTGTGGATTGCGAACATACACGGATCACGTTTGCAACCCAAGCGTCCACTGTACTGCATTTTGCTGCTTGTGAATGCCTCATAGGAGAGACACAAGGCAAATGGAAGAGATTTAACAATACCCTATGTTTACAGCGTGGAGGTCGTAGATCTGGATAGTGCAGCCTTGTAAAATAAAGCCCACTTGCCTACAAAAATATATATATTAGCCTACTGGGGACTGGCCGAGAATGGATGGGGGATTCTATCCCTCCTGCATAAAACCTTTGGATGTGGAGGAGAGGTCCATGTGTCTATTCTAGGCCTAGGGGATTGATGGAGTGGCCTGTGCCCCCTCCTCCAAACCACGCTAACCTGCGAGGAATTCTGTCCCCTTGCTGCATGGACTTCCTTGTCATCTGCTAGTACTTCAATGGGCTAGTATTGGCAAAGGAAGCTGCAGCAATCGTATTTGTGTAGAATGGGCAAAATTCATGCAAACAGGGTCATATGCTTTAGTGTTTCTGTAAGACACAAGAATATATTTAGGAACGGGATGCATTGTATTAAAAGTTGTTCTCCTGTGAACCCAGCCATACGCTATTTGTCGGGTTGTGGTTCTCCCACCCCCCTAGAAACCACAAGTGAATTAAGTTAGTTCTGTTGGTATATATGAACTTAATACTCTGCCAATAAGCCTGCAGCTTGCAGCTCTCTTGTACGTCTGTTTGCAAAGGGTTCGACAAGCTGCTTGCCCAGAAGCAATTGTTCCTTGTTCCAAGGATGTGGGCAGCTTGCCCTTCCAAATGCTGCTTTAACTTGGGGGAGCGGCCGTGGCTCAGTGCTATTCATTGTTATTTATTACATTTTATCCCCAAATCAACCTTGTGAGGTCGGTTCGGCTGAGAGTCAGCGGCTGGCCCAAGGTTGCATAGTGAGCTTTATGGCTGAGCAGAGATTCGAACCCTGGCCTCCCGGGTCCGAGTCAGGCACTGGTCAGTGTTCAAAACTAGCCAGGCACATTTTGTGACAGGCAACCAGCCTTTGGTGTGGAAGTGGAGATGTCTGGTCACCTCGTTTGGCGACTAACATGGCTGGCTGGCGTTGCTGCCATGCTGTGCCAGTCAGCCGGTTTGTGGGGCAGCACAGCACCCAAAGATGGGTGTATTTTGTTGCCGCATTGCTGTGCCGGTCAGCTGATCTACGGGGCGCCTGGGCATTCCATTGTGGCGAGGTTTATGGTGCCTTTTGGCTCCTAGGTTTTATATCTTAGTTTCTATCAGTGACCCTGGTGGAGCAGAGCCTCTGTAGTAATAATAATAATAATAATAATAATAATAATAATAATAATAATAATAAATAAAAATAAAAAATAAAATAATTTATTATTTATACCCCGCCCACCTGGCTGGGTTTCCCCAGCCACTCTGGGCAGCTTCCAACAAAATATTAAAAACACAATAAAGCATCACACATTAAAAACTTCCCTAAACAGGGCTGCCTTCAGATGTCTTCTAAACGTCAGATAGTTGTTTATTTCCTTGACATCTGATGGGAGGGTGTTCTACAGGGCGGGAGCCACTACCAAGAAGGCCCTCTGTCTGGTTCCCTGTAACTTCACTTCTCGCAGGGAGGGAACAGCCAGAAGGCCCTCGGCGCTGGACCTTTGTGTCCAGGCTGGATGATGGGGTTGGAGACGCTCCTTCAGGTCTACTGGGCCAAGGCTGTTTAGGGCTTTAAAAGTCAGCACCAACACTTTGAATTGTGCCCAGAAACACATGGGAGCCAATGTAGGTCTTTCAGGCCTGGTGTTATGTGGTCTCGGCGGCTGCTCCCAGTCACCAGTCTAGCTGCTGCATTCTGGATTAGTTGTAGTTTCCAGGCCACCTTCAAAGGTAGCCCCACGTAGAGCACGTTGCCTGAAGTCCTGGAGAGCCGCTGTCGAGCTGGTCTGATCCTGCATAAGGCTGTGTGTCCTGTCTTCCTAACTACCCTCCCCCAAGTATCTTGTGGAGATGGGAAAACCCTTGGGGAACTTAGGCAGCCCCTTTGCTTGCCTGACGGCACCCACCTGGGCTCCTCTCGAGTGTTTTGGCCTTGTGGGTACCATAACATGAGGGGCATTACTGCTGGTGAGCTCGTACCACCTATCCGTGGGCCAACCCAAGTTTCCCTCCTGCACTGATTCCACCTTGCTGTCCTGCAGTTCTTTCACTGGCTGCTTTGCATTCTGTAATAAGAAGGCAGAAAAATGCTACCCTAGCTCCTTCCGCCCCTCTGGGCTTTCAGGAGTGCTCTCGGTGTGGGCGTTCTAATGGCATCAGTGACATATTTTAAGAAGTGTAAGATTGCCCTGGAATGCATGCATTTCTCCAGCGGCTGAAGGTAATTGGTTTTTAAGCCTTGTACCTCAGATGGCAGAAAGGCACGGTTTGTCATCTCTTGCTTATTGGAGTGTTTTTTAATGGGGGTGAATCTCTGGCAAAAACTTCTCGGAATGAAAGCAGGCCTCATTGGCAGCATCGCGTATGCATGCAGGGTTGCTGAAGCCATGCAGTCAGTGGCACATAAATATTTTCTAATAATAATAATAATAATAATAATAATAATAATAATAATAATAATAAT
>JAXCMG010000020.1:33325317-33343937 GCA_034642415.1 Podarcis siculus | reverse complement strand
ATAATAATAATAATAATAATAATAATAATAATAATAATAATAATAATTTATTATTTATACCCCGCCCATCTGGCTGGGTTTCCCCAGCCACTCTGGGCAGCTTCCAACAAAATATTAAAATACAAGAATCTATTAAACATTAAAAGCTTCCCTAAACAGGGTTGCCTTCAGATGTCTTCTAAAAGTTGGTAGTTTTTCTCTTTGACATCTGATGGGAGGGCGTTTCACAGGGCGGGCGCCACCACCGAGAAGGCCCTCTGCCTGGTTACCTGTAACTTGGCTTCTCGCAGCGAGGAAACAGCCAGAAGGCCCTCGGAGCTGGACCTCAGTATCCGGGCTGGACGACGGGGGTGGAGACGCTCCTTCAGGTATACTGAGCGTGTTCCAAAAATATAGTGGTAAAGTTAAAACAAATGCCAATCCCAGGGTCCTGCTATTAACGCCTTTAGTTATCTGTGAAACTGGTGTCAGTAAACGTAGGATTTCTACCCCCTGTAATGCACTGAAGAATCACAATTGTAGAGTTGGAAGGGACCACGAGGGTCATCTAGTCCAACCCCCAGCAATGCAGGAATCTTTGGCCCAGTGTGGGGTTCTAACCCCTGACCCTGAGATTAAGAGGCTTTCTGTTTCCTTGCAAGAGCAGAGTCCTGGGGTGGTGGTGAAAAATGGGTGTTACTTTCTACAGAAGCTGGATGAGGATTACTCAGTGTGTGTCCAGGTATTTTAAGGACAGAAGTTTGCATTTCCCATTTGTTCTATAGAGGGCAGGGAATGACTGTTAAACCACTAGCTCTGGGAGGGGGATCAGGGGTCTCCTAACAACATTCAGCACCCTTAAAAAAATATAGCTCCTAGAACTCTTGGGGGGAAGCCATGACCCTTTGAAGTGGTATAAAAAGGTAAAGGTAAAGCTAAGTCCAGCCACGGACGACTCTGGGGTTGCGGCGCTCATCTCGCTTTACAGGCCGAGGGAGCTGTCATTTGTCCGCAGACAGTTTTTCCGGATCATGTGGCCAGCCTGACTAAGCTGCTTCTGGCGAACCAGAGCAGCGCACGGAAATGCCGTTTACCTTCCTGCCAGAGCGGTACCTATTTATCTACTTGCACTTTTTGCCGTGCTTTCAAACTGCTAGGTTGGCAGGAACTGGGACCGAGCAACGGGAGCTCACCCCGTCGCAGAGATTTGAACCGCCAACCTTCCGATCAGCCAGCCCTAGGCTCTGTGGTTTAGACCACAGCGCCACCCGCATCCCATTAAAGTGGTATACTAGTACTTTAAATGTAATGGTATGGAAGCGGCCTTTCTATATTGGATGCAATGAATATTTTGAAGACAGCACTTGATAGGGAGATGCAGGAATCTTAGTAGCCACATAATCAGTTGAATTTGTGCTGCTGCTTTAACCCATCGGACCTGAGACTCATATGAGTAATGCGCAGAACAAGATGGCTACTCCATCGCTCTCTGAATTTTTTGCCTCACCAGCCCCGAGCAGCAATGAAACTGCAGTCCGACAAGCAGCAAATCTTGATTCTGTTGGCATTCCTGGCATGTTTGCTGCTATCTGGATTTTGCCCTGTGATTCCGAGAGCGCAAAGCACAAACGCCGTCCCCCTGCCTCTGTCCCGCGGGGTCCTCGCTTCTATTACGGCTTGGCGGAAGACTCCCCGTGCCGACTTTTGTCACCCGAAGTTCCTGGCGGGCGGCGACAGCGAAAAAACATCGGGAAGAGTAATGTTGGAAACATTAAATGTTTCATGAGCCTCCGTCTGGGGAATTTTTTCTTCTGTTCCTGTAATATGGCTGTTTCCCCCCAAAGCTCTCGCTTATTGATTTGTCATTATGAGCTGTTGTGTTTTCTGTCCATTTGTGGAAGGGGAAGAAGCAGGCAGATGTTCTGAAGCCATCCGGAGCCCTCAGAATAATGGCGAGTTGCTTATCTGCTGCTATGCAGCTGCAGGGTAGATGTGAAAACAGCTGCTAATTCCACCCTCTTCGTCTGAAGGAAGAGAAGTGGTCAGGGTGGACTAGAATTCCAAGTTCTCTGCCTAGCTAATCCAAATTCCGTGGCCTGTATAAATCATTCAAAACGAGATTTTGCATAATTTCCCTTATTTTGGGACCACTTCATTTTACAATGCTTGCTGCCTTGCATAATTCATCTTGCTAGTCATAACGAGAGCAGGGAAAGGATACTGAAGAACTCTCCCTAGCTGATAGGATTCATAGTCAGTCCCACCACCTCATTTCTGAGATTTTGGAAAGCATTGCCTCAATGCTTCAAACTATATCTTTGCAGCCATCAGGGATAGGTGTGTGTGTGTGTGTTATAGGACCCACCCCGATATTATTGGGACAGTCGATACCGCTCCAAAAGTGTACCCACAATTGCAGCATGCTGGCACACCAGAATACTTTGAGCTTTGTGCTGTGAATGTGTGGGACTATGTCACTTCCTGGACCTAGAGGAGGTCTGCTGGAGACAGCACTGGATTGAGGGACCTTTGGACTGCCTCAAAACGAGTCAGCAGTGTGATATAGCAGCAAAAAAAGCTAATGCTATTCTGGGCTGCATTAACAGAAGTCATGGGAAGTAGTAGTACTGCTCTGTTCTGCCTTCGTCAGACCACACCTGGAATACTGTGTCCAATTCTGGGCACCACAGTTTAAGAAGGATGTTGACAAGCTGGAACATGTGCAGAGGAGGGCAACCAAGATGATCAAGGGTCTGGAAACCAAGCCTGATGAGGAACGGTTGAAGGAGCTGGGTATGTTTAGCCTGGGAAAGAAGAGAGTGAGAGGAGATGTGATTGTTGTTGTTGTTTAGTCGTTTAGTCATGTCCGACTCTTCGTGACCCCATGGACCAGAACACTCCAGGAACTCCTGTCTTCCACTGCCTCACGCAGTTTGGTCAAACTCATGCTGGTAGCTTTGAGAACACTGTCCCACCATCTTGTCCTCTGTCATCCCCTTCTCCTTGTGCCCTCCATCTTTCCCAGCATCAGGGTCTTTTCCAGGGAGTCTTCTCTTCTCATGAGGTGGCCAAAGTCTTGGAGCCTCAGCTTCAGGATCTGTCCTTCCAGTGAGCACTCAGGGCTGACTTGCTTCAGAATGGATAGGTTTGATCTTCTTGCAGTCCATGGGACTCTCAAGATTCTCCTCCAGCACCAGAATTCAAAAGCATCCATTCTTTGGCGATCTGCCTTCTTTATGGTCCAGCTCTCACTTCCATACATCACTACTGGGAAAACCATAGCTTGAACTATACAGACCTTTGTCGGCAAGGTGATGTCTCTTCAAATATCTCAAGGGCTGTCCCATGGAAGAGGGAGCAAGCTTGTTTTCTCCTGTTCTGGAGGGTTGGGCGTGAACCAATGGGTCCAAGTTACAAGAAAGGAGATTCCAGATTGCAGGGAGTTGGACTAGATAACCCTTGGGGTCTTTTCCAGAAGTTCCCTTTCTCAAGAAGGCCTTGAAGCAGGGCTCAGCCCTAGATGTTGGTAGGCTCCTCTTGGTCAAGGCCTTGTGTGAGGCTCTCCCCTTGCCTTGGCTGGCCTCCATCCCTTTCAGATCAGCACGATGGACTTTGTGCTTTGAGTGCCTCCAAGCTTTTCTTCAGCACCTTAACCTCCCTGTCCGCTTGGCCTCGCTGTCTCTCTTGAGGTCACTGTCTGGTGGTCTCTGATGTCACTCCCAATGAGTGCATGGCAGATCAGTGGGGACATGGTTATTTAGCTAGAAGCGCTGGTGTCCCACAGAGGCAGATCAATACAGGGCTGGCCAGATAAGCCCCAAAGGGTACGTGGGGAAAATTTTGTGCCCTGGTTGGGTTAAGTATATTCACTTCACCTTGGATTTTTTGAGCGGTGCTTTGTCAAGCAGGCTGATTGGTTTTGTATCCTGAAAGTGAAAATAGTTGGTTTTCTAGGTAGGTGCTTGCCGTCTCATTTTCTCATGTTCAGCTGCAAACTTGTGTGGGCTGTAAGTTGTCTCTGTGTACTTCATCAAAATAAGCTTTGCCATTTAAAAAAGATTGCTTTAGTGTTCCAAGTGCTTCCTAGCAACTCTATTCATTTGCAACTTTATACCCCACCTCCAAGGCCTATGTAGTTCTGCTCCTCTCCATTTTATCCTCACAACAACCCTGTGAGTTAGGTTTGAGCTTCATGGCCGAGTGGGGATTCGAACCCAGATCCTGGTCCAACACTCACAAACATTGAACCACACGGACTCTTTTAATATTTACATGTCCCCTCTCCCTTAAGAGAGACAGTACTATTCCCAATTCGCAGGAGGTGAGGTCCAGGTGTGGTTGGACTCCCAACTGCTATGAGCTCCAGCCAGCATGGCTGGTCCCATCAAGGATGATGGGATTTGTAGTCCAGTAAAATTTGGAGGCCCACAGGTTCCCTATCTTTTCACATGGTGGGTTTGATCGTGGATGGTGGGGGACTTGTCTACAGTCACCTGATGAGATAGGCCAACATTTGACTGGTAAGTTGATCAATATTTACTTTTATGGACTGATAATAATAATAATTTATTACTTATACCCCGCCCATTTGGCTTGGTTTCCCCAGCCACTCTGGGCGACTCCCAACATCATCACCATCACCACCACCATCATCGATAAAACATCAAACATTAAAAACTTCCCTGAACAGGACTGCCTTCAGATGTCTTCTAAATGTCAGGTAGTTGTTTATTTCTTTGACATCTGGTGGGAGGGTGTTCCACAGGGCGGGTGCCACCACCGAGAAGGCCCTCTGCCTGGTTCCCTGTAACTTGGCTTCTTGCAGGCAGGGAACCGCCAGAAGGCCCTAGGCGCTGGACCTCAGTGTCTGGGAAGAAGGATGGGAGTGGAGACACTCCTTCAGGCATACTGGGCCGAGGCTGTTTAGGGCTTTAAAGGTCACCACCAACACTTTTAGTGTGCCACTTTTAACCATATATATATTTTTTAAATGTGCATGCTTTTGAGTACAACTTCTGTGTCAGAGCTTAGTAAACTGTGTTGGAAGGTTGAGAGACCTGCCATTTTGGAGGTTTATCTCCAATCCGAATTAGTGAGAAGTCAACCCATCAGCCTTAATTTCCTCTCCGTTGTGTGGCTCGCAGGGAGGCCTCGATTACGCTCGAGAAAGCAAGAGCCGCTGAGGGTTTCTTTTTGTACGGCGCAACACTTGAGCAGGATCGATATGGCCTTGCAGCGGAGACAGCATTGTCATAACGCCAAGCTGCTCTCCGTCAGAAACACAGCAGCGACTTTAAAAAATAATAATAATCCCCAGTGTCTTTGCATAATCTTGTGGGGCTAAATTAATCTCCCTTTCTAATGTTGGTGTAAACAAAAGTTAGCGCAGGCTTTATTTAATGACTTGGACGGAGAAACGGAGCGTGCTCTCATCATCCTGCTTGCATTATGGGGTAGGGATTGCAGACACTCCGGAGGCGAGGATTAGGGGGACAAAATGATGGGAATACACTGGCAAAACTGGACTATAAATAGCAGAATAATTCGACAAAGACAAATGGAAAATAATTGTTCTTCAAAGGAGGAGAAAAACTAGATCCCCGTGTCCCCAAAACTCTGTAAGCCTTTCTAGTTTGGGCTGGTTTGTAGTGGCTGGAAGTTCTGGGCAAGGAGAAAGGGTGGGCTGGGTTTGTTAAATATCTGTGATTATGTGGGGACAGGGAGTTGAGGCATTTGGATTTCTAGCATGGCGTTGACACCATAAAATCATTGTTGTCAAGAGTTAGGGTTGGAAGGGACCCAAGGGTCATCTAGTCCAACCCCCTGCAATGCAGGAATCTCAGCTAAAGTGGCCATGACAGATGCTTAAAAACCAAGGAAGGAGAGTCCACCACTTTTTTTGTGAGTCCGTTCCACTGCCATATACAGCTCTTACTGTCAGAAAGTTCTTCCTGATGTTGAGTCAGAACCTCCTCTGTTGTCATTTGAATCCATTGGTTTGGGCCTTACCCTCTGGAGGGTAAGCTTGATCCATCTGCCATTTGAGAGACCATGAGGTATTGGACAATTGCTCTCATATCTTAGTCTTCTCTCCTCCAGTCTAAACATTCCCAACTCCCTCCATCGTTCGTCACAGGGCTTGTTTTCCAGACCCTTGATCATCTTGGTCACCCTCCTCTGTGCACGTTCTAGCTTGGGGGTCAGCAAACTTTTTCAGCAGGGGGCCGGTCCACTGTCCCTCAAACCTTGTGGGGGGCCGGACTATATTTTTTGGGGGGGAAATGAACAAATTCCTATGCCCCACAAATAACCCAGAGATGCATTTTAAATAAAAGGACACATTTTACTCATGTAAAAACACGCTGATTTCTGGACTGACTGCGGGCCGGATTTAGAAGGCAATTGGGCTGGATCCGGCCCCCGGGCCTTAGTTTGCCTACCCATGTTCTGTTGTTGTTGTTGTTGTTTAGTTGTTTAGTCGTGTCCGACTCTTCGTGACCCCATGGACCAGAGCACGCCAGGCACTCCTGTCTTCCACTGCCTCCTGCAGTTTGGTCAAACTCATGTTGGTAGCTTCGAGAACACTGTCCCACCATCTCATCCTCTGTCGTCCCCTTCTCCTTGTGCCCTCCATCTTTCCCAACATCAGGGTCTTTTCCAGGGAGTCTTCTCTTCTCAGGAGGTGGCCAAAGTCTTGGAGCCTCAGCTTCAGGATCTGTCCTTCCAGTGAGCACTCAGGGCTGATTTCCTTCAGAATGGATCAGTTTGATCTTCTTGCAGTCCATGGGACTCTCAAGAGTCTCCTCCAGCACCATAATTCCAAAGCATCCGTTCTTCGGCGATCAGCCTTCTTTATGGTCCAGCTCTCACTTCCATACATCGCTACTGGGAAAACCATAGCTTTAACTACACGGACCTTGCCTATGTTCTAGCTGGTCAATATCCTGTTATGTTCAGAACTGGGCACAACTTTCCAGGTGGGGTCTGACCAAGGCATATTAACCCCCTTTCCACCAGGGTCCTGATCCAACCAACCAGGAATAGAGGAACATGCCTCCCTCACACCTTTTTTTCATGCGTGCTATTGCTGCTTGTTTGAATGGTGCTGTGTCTCACTTGTTCCTTAGTTACCCAGTTTTCTGGTTTGATTAAATCTGCCTGGATTTGCATATGAATGAGACGTTTCTGGAGAAAAAGAAAGAAAATCAAGGTTGTGTTTAGATGCTCCCTTGTGTCAAGGGTATGTTTCATCCTAGGAGAAATTCAGGATGGCATCTACTCTATGGAGCGCTTGTATGTTCTTTGGCTGATCATAGTTGATTGAACCTGTAAACTAGGTGAACATTTCACCCCTAAGCCTTGCCATTTCCTTATTTCTTTGTTCTAACGATGTTTCACTCCAGTCCTTTGGAATGCCGCATGCCATACGCCTAACATGAGGAGCTGGCTGGATAATAGCGCTTCTTCAGAAGAAGCTGAAGGTTGTAGTTTATATGAAATGGCATCTAATCAGGAGAGGTAAAGGTAAAGGGACCCCTGACCATTAGGTCCAGTTGTGGCTGACTCTGGGGTTGCGGCGCTCATCTCGCTTTACTGGCCGAGGGAGGCGGCTTACAGCTTCCGGGTCATGTGGCCAGCATGACTAAGCCGCTTCTGGCGAACCAGAGCAGCGCACGGAAACGCTGTTTACCTTCCCACCGGAGTGGTACCTACTTATCTACTTGTACTTTGACGTGCTTTCGAACTGCTAGGTTGGCAGGAGCAGGGACCGAGCAACGGGAGCTCACCCCGTTGCGGGGATTCGAACCGCCGACCTTCTGATCGCCAAGCCCAAGAGGCTCTGTGGTTTAGACCACAGCACCACCCGCATCCCTCCTGTCAGGAGAGGTATTAGGATGGAATTGAAATGCACTGGAGATGGGTACAGAGACTGAACATGTTCTCCCTGCAATAGCCTGTCTATAGTAGAATCAGAATGTGATTTTGCTACGATGTGCTGTTGGGTCCTGTTCGTCACCCCAGCTATGTGTTCTTGAGACTTCCTTGGGAGCAAGTTGCCGTATCGCCGCTTTCAGCACCCAAGATGTTCTTGTATCCAAACCAGCTGCCGATTTCCTGGTGCCCATGATATGCTGTGCATGCTGAGCTCTGCCTTACAGCAGCCCACTGTTGGAAAGTTGCAATGTGAGATCCAGCCAGCCCCAAGGACCTTCTCTTCCAGCTCATGAAATGCTCTTTCCCTGTTAGTGGCTGACTTTCTTGTGCCCGGCGGCACTGGCAGCTCCTGTTGGATCAGGGAACTGGGGAAACAGCCGACCCTCCCCACCCCTCCAGCACAGTCTGATGGGACTTGACAGCAAGGTCATTGGTGCAGCTCTCCTCTAACGGTCTCGTTCCCCTTGGGAGACAGAACCCTGAGCAAATAGCCACTTAGAGTGCTCCCTTTGCCGGTCGCTCATTTTTACTTGGACCATTTTATTTTATTTTATTTAGAAAATTTTTTATTAATTTTCACATAGACAAATATACATGAGTTACATAGCATATAAAACAGAAAACGATACAAATGAATAGAAACAATGAAATATGAAAAGATAAAGGAACAAACGTAAACAAATATATTGCACTTACATGACAAATTAAAATATGTGACTTCCAATAGTTCTCATTATACTACTTACATTATCTGTATTCTTTGCACAGATTCCTATTATTTTGTCTTATGCATGTATATATAATCCACTATTATATTTTATGTAATTCTTGGTTACCAGTATCACTCTATTTCTGCAAGTATCTTACTGTTTGTACAGTAGATTTTTAAATATTCCTTAAATATTTTCCATTCCCTATATATCTTCTGGTTTGACACTCCTCTAATTTTTCCAGTGAATTTTGCTAGTTGCAGGTATTCTATCTGCCAGTTGCAGGTATTCTACTTGGACCGTTTTAGTTCAGCGCATTGAAAGCCTACATTTTCTGGTGGTGGTGCTCTTCATATTTTTAATTCTGAAATATTGAATATTAGCCGTGATGGTCTGGCTCCATCGCCAGCTCCTCTAATACTGAACTCTGCTTTTCTTACACACCAATTGTTTTGGGAATCAGAGCAGGGCCATCCACAATTAAGGTGGAGTTTTCTGCACGAGGACACCAAATAAGAGTCCCAGAATCGTGCTGAAGCGGCTAGCTTCTCTCCTGAAGATAACCATGATGACACAAGGATATCTGTTGGCAGGGCTACATAGCATGCCTGACATAGTGAACAGTGTTCCATTTCATAATAATAACAACAGAATGCCCCATATCCATGGGCAATACTTGAAGGGGACTTCACATGAACAAGAAACAGAGCCCAGGATAAGATTATGGGAATGAAGAGGTGGGAGCATTCAGGAAGAAGCAGGCTCATTTCTTGGTAGCTGAGGTCACCAAGGGGTGGAACCAACAAGGCTATCAATGACTGTGAGCTATGATGGCTCTGCCATGCCTTCACAGATGGAGGCAGCAATGCTTCTGAAGACCACTTGCTAGAAACTGCAGGAGAGGAGATGGGTCTTGTGTTCGAATCCTGCTTGCTGGTTTCCCATTGGGGCAATGGCCAATGTGAGAACAGGATGCTGGACTGAATCGGTCCCCTTTTACCTGATCCCGCAGTCCTTAAAGGTTGCATAAGTTGATCCAGCATAGCTGGGAACATGAGCTGTGTTGGGGTTTTTCATTTTGGCTGTTCCTTGTTCGTCCCGGACTCGCCTTTCAGATATACAGTATCGTCCTTTCATTGCTAGCTGGTGGCGGAGATATCTTTCATTGTGCTATTGTTTATTCCTAGCAGCTCTTTTTTTAAAAGGTGTGCTTGAGAAAGGGACTGTGATACACCCCGAAATAATACAAGAGTTCTCTGTTTCCGTGCCATCGCTTGCCGAGCTAAATATGCATGAACAACTGTGACAAAGGGGGGGGGGGGGAGAATAGAGGGAGAACAAACTTTTCCCTTAATCTCTTTAGCAAAAGGACAACTCCTGGCTTCCACTCTGCAGCTTTCCGAAAAGATTTACTGCAGAACAAGAGCATGTAAAGTTGCATGTGGGTGGATGTTTTTAATTTTTGGTGGGGTGGTGGTGCTCCAGCTGGTGTATTTGTGTGTGTGGGGGGGGTGCATGTCAGGATAGCATATGGCCTGCAGACTGCATGCATTTCCCCAAAGCTCAGGGCCTAGAAAACCAAAAGCAGGTTCTCTTCAACCTTGCCTTGCTATCTCTCCTCTCCCACCCGGACGCTTTCATTGGTATAAATCTGATCAGATCTGCCTCATATTATAACTGAGTGTTGCCTAGTTGTGCCTGACGGCCTGTTATTGCAAACCTGCAGCCGCTTCCTTGCAGCTGGGCAACACACACACCTGCGCCCTCACGTTTTAATTAAGAGGATTGACTTGTGATGCTGCACCTTAACGGTTTTAACGTTTATGATTATGGCATGAAAGCCGATGGACCGGATCCCGTTTGCTTGGATGCAAGTTGCCCTCATTCCCCTTGGCCGGTGTGGAAAAGGGTGGCGAAGGCTTTCATTGCCAGTATGGGCACGGGGTGCCCAAATTTCTCTTGCCCACATGGTGGTGGAAGCAGGAGCCAGCCTTTGTGTGCTAGTTGTGGCTCTGACGGACGGGCTCATAATAATAATAATAATAATAATAATAATAATAATAATAATAATAATTTATTTATACTCCGCCCATCTGGCTGAGTTTCCCCAGCCACGCTGGGCGGCTCCCAATCCAGTGTTAAAAACAGTAAAGCGTTAAATATTAAAAACGTCCCTGAACAGGGCTGCCTTCAGATGTCTTTTAAAGATATGATAGCTGCTTATTTCCTTCACATCTGAAGGGAGGGTGTTCCACAGGGTGGGTGCCACTACCGAGAAGGCCCTCTTTCTGGTTCCCTGTAACCTCACTTCTCTCAATGAGGGAACCGCCAGAAGGCCCTCAGCGCTGGATCTCAGTGTCCGGGCTGAATGATGGGGGTGGAGACGCTCCTTCAGGTATACAGGACCAAGGCCGTTTAGGGCTTTCAAGGTCAGTACCAACACTTTGAATTGTGCTCGGAAACGTACTGGGAGCCAATGCAGATCTCTCAGAACTGGTGCTATGTGGTCCTGGCGGCCACTCCCAGTCACCAGTCTAGCTGCCGCATTCTGGATTAATTGCAGTTTCCAGGACACCTTCAAAGGTAGCTCCACGTACAGCGTGTTGCAGTAGTCCAAGCGGGAGATAACCAGAGCATGCACCACTCTGGCGAGACAGTCTGCAGGCAGGGAGGGTCTTAGCCTGGTAGACAGCTGCCCTGGACACAGAATGTGTCTCATAGCAGAGAGTCCCTGTCATGGCTCCTCCTTCTGGCTGATGCTGCTGTTGGCCCATCAAAGGAGATTCGGAGCTGAGATAGCAAAAGGAAGAAGTGCCTTCTCAGAGAGGGTAGCTGCAGGGCTTTCGAGTCTCGCCCTAGGAATACGTAGGAGGAAAGATCTTGGCCCCGACATCAGCCGAGTCTTGCTCCTTGCCGCAGCACAGTTGCCATAGAAACGCTACCAAATCAAGTGGGCAACCGAAATTGAGCTGTAATCAATTTAAATTTTGTGTCTCTGATATGAGAGCCTACTACAAAGCTGCTCTCTCTCTCCCCCCTCGCTTTACTTGCTGAGGGACCACCCAACCTGACTGTAAACAGGTCTGCCCTGACGCATGTTGGGCGTACCTGAGCTGACCTTTGTCGTGCAACGAACAGGCCTTGCTTGTGATCCAGTGTGTTCTTCCTGATCGGGTTCTTCGATTTGGAAGCGGTTCAAAAGGTACCTTTCTTTTGTCTGAGGCTGATGAAAACGAGGCAGGCAGATTTGCTCACGGAACCTCTTTAGGTCAAGAAGTAAGTGGGTTAGCGGATAAATCGTGCGAGCCTGCTTACAGTTTCCTCCATCTCCTAGTTCCAGACTTGGTGCTAAAATCCTGTTTTGATATAGGAACAGAGCAGATATCTGAGCTCGGTGCCAAATGGCTCCTTAGCCCGGGGTTACAGTCACCAAAACAGAATGGCTGGTTGCCATTTTGGGGCCAGACGGCTCGGAAGTAGCTTTTTTCAATAGGCCTTTTTGGTTCCTGAAATTCATTGTGCAGATAAAATATAACGGATGGAGTTCTACAGGATGCGTTTCTAACGTGTAAAAACAGGCAAGATCCATGGATCCCCAGGCATGCACCTCCAGATGGTGGAGGCGTCAAGCACCTTCCTGGCACCCCGGCATCTTTGCTTGGTCGCAAGTGGCTGATACGCAGAAGCAGAATGTGCCTGGTACACCTGGTGAATTATGTACGCTGGAACATATGGAGCTGCCATATACCAGACCCTTGGTCCAGCCAGCTCAATATTGTCTACATCTGGGGTCAGCAAACTTTTTCAGCAGGGGGCCGGTCCACTGTCCCTCAGACCTTGTGGGGGGCCGGACTATATTTTGGAAAAAAATATGAATGAATTCCTATGCCCCACAAATAACCCAGAGATGCATTTTAAATAAAAGGACACATTCTACTCATGTAAAAACACGCTGATTCCTGGACTGTCCAGGGACCGGATTTAGAAGGCGTTGGGACGGATCTGGCCTTTGGGCCTTAGTTTGCCTACCCATGGTGTACATGGACCAGCAACGAAAGGGGGCCTGCCTGGAGACGCCATCAGCAAGGGAACTGGTGAACTTCTGCATGGAGATGGGTTGCCTTGCTGCTGAGCTGTGACTCTCCCTTTGCATTTATGATGTTCACATGTTGAACATAAATACACACCATCAGCCACGGGAAGCCAGTGGAGACCACTGTTGCCAAATCAAAACAATAAGAGGAGAAGAGGTCAGAAGGACTTCTAGCTTTTCAGGCTACAGAAAGAGATTGGGGTGGAATTCCTGCCTCTTACCCTCCTCTTATACAACTAACTGCTGGATCTCTGCCATGAGACCAAAATCCACCGTGGTCTGGACCAAGCCGGGTGCATTTCCCCTTTTTAAAAGGCTCGAGTTACCTTGACATTGTGTTGATTCCAGATGGGTCTTTGGTATTGGTTAGCTCGGCTTAATTTTCTGCTCTGATGAGCCGTGTGGGGACCGTGCCATGACCTCTCTAAAATCTATTTTGAGCTCTGAAGAGATGAAGCACTATTTACATACCCCAGTTGGAGTGGCCGCTGCTGCTGCTGTCTCTGCGAGTCTTCGGGTGACCCAAAGCGCTGTCATGACGCTGCAGTGGCCATCACAGCTGGCTGCCTCTGCTTGCTGGTGACTTGACTCCATCCTTTTCCTCTGCCCTTGTTCCAAGAACTCCCCTCCCACTTGGTCTGCCACTTTTTGTGCTGATGAAGGTATTCTGTTCAATATGGGAAGGACGGGGGACAGGATACAGTGATGGCTCAGGAAGGAGTGCATCGCCATTGCTCCGTAGTTGAGCCGGCAAGATTTGGCGGCTGCAATGGCACCCAGAACCCTGTCTTCAGTCTGATCAAGGAGGCCAGCAAATACCTGCCCCCTTCATTCAGCCCAGACACAGATATCCAGCTCCGAGGGGCTTCTGGTGGTTCCCTCACTTTTCAGACGCTGGACACTGGTTTGGGGAAGGCTGTTCTAGGCCATATAGAGAGGCTGAGCTTTTTTGCAGTATGTGCAAGAGGCCACTTTACCAGGAAGCAGATCATTGATCCATCTTGTTTAATGCTGTCTGGCAGTAGCTCTCCAAGGTCTTGGGTGATGCTGAAGATTTAGTCTAGGACTTTCTGTAAGCAGAGCTTGTGTTCTGCCACCAAGATTTGGGCTTTCCCCATGGTTCGCTGGCCTCTCGATACCTTTTCTTTCTCTGGACCCTTATGCTAGCCAGTTTCAGGTGAAGGGCCTTTTCGGTGGTGGCTCCCCACCTGCAGAACTCTTGCTCCAGAGAGCCCTGCCTTCCGCCACGCCTTAAGTGAATACAACACATTATTGTGAAGCTTCCCTGTAATAGTTTTAAACTAAGGAACGTAATCCTATTTCAGACAAAGAAGAAATAACATCGACTGAAGCTGTAGTGTGGAGTTAATGTAATGCCCTTGAGATGTTCCATCACATTTTCCATCACCTCTGACCATTGGCCATGTTGGTTGGGGCTTGATTGTCAAATTCAGGGTGGTTTTTGTGGGGACAGTAGTGTTGTTTGGGTCCCCTTGTTGTATCTTACCGCCTTAAAAGGTTTCCCCCCACCCCGGTTTCTCATAGAGTCTGGAATTGAAAAACAAAAATGCTTGTGGGGAATGAATGTCGCTTGTGGCAGCCTCTTAGCCATTCCAGTTTGAAGGAGGGATTAATAAAGGGGCCTTTAGCATTTGGCCTTGCCCTGGCACAGCCCAGATTTCTCATGATCCATTGCGGCAATGTCTGACCCCACGCCCCTGGTCCACAGGCACTTAAGTGGAATTAAGAACGGGCGCTGAGCTACATCTTGGCAGGCTGCCATTAAACACCCTGCTAACGATGATGAAATTTCTCATTATTTTAATAGCAATTGCAGGGGGACGGTTCTGCAGCACCCCTCCAGACCCGAGCTGTTTTATGAGCTTTCTTCAAATGAGAGTGATGCCGTTTTATATTTTATATTTTTAAACAGCTGCGTATCTAAAACCGAGGCAGATTTTCTTCCGGCTTCATTTGCTTAATCAATCTGATGGGGACCCACGTCCATGTCGTTACGTGGTACGTTTAATTTGATTCTTCTATTTTTTTTTTGTTCCTGCCATTTTAGCCTCCGCTGTGAGTATGGGCTGTAGTGAATATTGTTTCAGTTGGATGTGTCTTAACGCCACCAAAAGCAGGCTAGTGTTTGCAGAGGCTGTGCAGGAGTGTGTAGTGTCGTTGGGAAAAATAAAAATAAAAAAGCAAGCCGTGTGGTGCGTGAAGTCCTGTATTGAGATCTGGGAGGCGTGCCCCACCAAGGAATGCTTTAAATTTAAAACACTATTCCCCAGTTACACCTGTTCCTGTAGCCCAGCAAGCCCTTGCCTCTTAGACATAAGGATGGAGACGCGCCGTGTAAGAAAGCTGTGGCCTTTGGCACCGTGGCTTAAGACAAGAAGCTATGATGGCTGCCAACTTGGATGGTTTAAAAGAGGATGAGGCCGAATGGGGGGAGGAGAGGGCTGAGAATGGCTCCGAGCCAGGATTGCAAAGTTGCTCCTCCATTGTCGAAAGCTGTACATGCCTGGTTTCAATGACAGTTGCTTGGAATTGCAAGCAGCTACAGGGCGGCTGTTTAGACCATGGCTTCAGGTTGTTGTTGTTGTTAATTATTATTATTAAATGAATTTATATACAGTCATACCTCATGTTACGTTTGCTTCAGGTTGTGCGTTTTCAGGTTGCATCCCGCGGCGACCCGGAATTACCGGAAAGGGTTACTTCTGGGTTTCGCCACTCGTGCATATGCAGACGCGCAAAATGACGTCATGCGCATGCGCAGAGGTAGTGAATCGCAACGTGAAGACGTGGGTTGCATTCTGCTCATGTTGCGAACGGGCCTGCAGAACGGATCCCATTCGCAGCCAGCGGCACCACTGTACTGCCCTATACGTGGAGGTCTCAGGGCAGTTCACAGTATAAAATCTAGATATAAAACCACAAAACATGCAATCAAAATAAAATGAACAACCCAATAACCCACCCCAAAACACCCACATTTTAAAATAGGATGTCAATCAAAGCAACCAAAGGCCTGGTTCAAAAGGAATGTTTTTGCCTGGCGCCTAAAGGTGTATAGTGTAGGCGCCAGGCGAACTTCCCTGGTTAGAGCATTCCACAGACACGGAGCCACTGCAGAGAAGGCCCCGTTCTCGTGTTGCCACCTCTGGACCTCTTGAGGAGGAGGCACATGAAGGAGGGCCTCAGAAGATGATCTCAGGGTCCGGGTATGTTATTATGGAAAGAGGCAGTCCTTGAGGTATTGCGGTCCTGAGCCATTTAAGGCTTTATAGGTCAAAACCAGCACTTTGAATTGAGCCCGGAAACTAATTGGTAGCCTGTGCATTGGTGTAATATGCTTAAACTGTCTTGCTCTGGTGAGCTACGTGGCCACTGAATTCTGCACCTGCTGAAGTTTCTGAACCATCTTCAGAGGCAGCCGTACGCATTGCAGTAATATTGTATTTTAATATTTTGTTGGAGGTTGCCCAGATGGACAGAATAATAATAATAATAATAATAATAATAATAATAATAATAATAATAATAATAAATTAAAAATTTAACCTTGTGGTTGCCAGAGCACAGACAACAGTAGTTAGGCTGTCCCTGTCCAGATAGGGGCGTAGCTGGGCCACCAGCCAAAGCTGATGGAAGCTACTCCGGGCCACTGAGGCTCTTATTGCATGTCTATAAGAACATAAGAAGAGCCTGCTGGATCAGGCCAATGTTAGAAATGCCCCCGGACAGCAGGTGTGTTTTGCGACTGGTGTGGGTCCACTTGCGACCACTTGCAGATCTCTGGGTGCCAGGCTGGCAAATGACATCTCCACCTGGCCGGCCCCTCCAGCTCTCTTAAGCAGGTGAGTAGAAGAGCTTATTCGCTCCATTTATCTCTCACTGCATTGTTCTCCAAGTACATGTTCACCCTCCTCCTCAGTTAATCCCTACAATGACCCTGCGAGGTAGGTGAAGAGGCTGTGACTGACTCCAAGGTCCCCCATTGAGCTTCATGGCTGGCTGAGTGGAGGATTTGAACCCTGATCTCCCAGGTCCTCATCCGACCCTCTAACCACTAGACCACACTGGCTTCCTAGAGTATGTCTGCCAAGGGGCAGCTCTGTAAATTAAGTAGGTAGATGGAAAGGGGGGAAGCCAAGTGTCCCTTAGAGAAGGACTTGAAATAGTTGGAAAAATATATACTAATAAAGCTGTATTCGACGGATGAAAGTATATGATGTTTGTCAAAATCGAGATGTGGAAAATATGGAAACAACAAGGAGAGGTAGGACTGAGATGCGGAGATATGCTTCAGAGATCCAGACCGTGGGGAGCCCTGAAAAATTAATAATTATAATTTGGTCTTTTTTATTTTAGTTTTTTATTTTTATTGGAGTATTATGATTGGATATATTAATTGGGTGTTTTTTATTGGAAAATCAATAAAAATGATTTTTTTTTTTAAAAGGAAATATTTTCCTTGAAGCTTGAGTTCTTTCATTCTGGATTCTTTTATTTAACGCTCTCCTTCAGCCATTTGCAGCAAGTCCCTCATTTCTGTCTCCAGCTGTGGAGGCAGAGCAAAGCCATTGTCTAATCCTCTTATCAAGCCCATCAGGATTGGCAGCCATTCTGGTCCCTTGTGGGAGAGAGTTCCACAGTTTAACCATGCGCCGCATGGAAGAACGACTTCCTTTTATCTCTCCTGATTCTTCCAAACTTCATCTTTAGGGCAAAGTGGACCCAAGGGCGCTGGAGAAGTTCAAACGAAGATGACGACGAGAGCACTTACATTTTTAACTCTAGGTGCACGTGGAATTGCAAAGTATAAATTCCTCTCTTGGAATGGGGTGCACCCTCAAGACAAGCAGATCCGGTATTCTGTGCGGCGAGTGCTTTAGCAAAGCAGGTGTATTCAGATCCCTGCTGTCAGTTTTACAAACAGGGCTCAGCGAGGGGGTGTTTCTGGCTGCCATAGCGACCAGGAGACAGCCAGCGTTTGAAGATCTGGCGTTCAGTTTCGTGCCAGTCGCCTGTAGAGCATGAGGCTCTCGATCTCAAGGTCATGGGTTCAGGCCCCGCATTGGGCAACAGATTCTTGCACTGCAAGGGGGTTGGGCTGGATGACCCTTGAGGTCTCTTCCAACTGTACGATTCTAAGAGCTGTTTGCCCTTGCAGAACACTGGGGCAGCACACCAGGCAAGCCTCGTGTGTGCCATGGCATAAATTTTGTGTACAGGCTGTCTGCTAGAATTGCATGATCTGTGCACCTCATTTAAATAGAGCTAGTACAGGGTGAATCCTTTAATAATAATAATTAATAATTTATTACAGTGGTACCTCAGGTTAAGTACATAATTTGTTCTGGAGGTCCGTTCTTAACCTGAAACTGTTCTTAACCTGAAGCACCACTTTAGCTAATGGGGCCTCCTGCTGCCGCCGGAGCATGATTTCTGTTCTCACCCTGAAGCAAAGTTCTTAACCTGAAGCACTATTTCTGGGTTAGCGGAGTCTGTAACCTGAAGCATATGTAACCCGAGGTACCACTGTATTTGTACCCCGCCCATCTGGCTGGGCTTCCCCAGCCACTCTGGGCGGCTTCCAACACAATATTAAAACACAGTAATGCATCAAACATTAAAAGCTTCCCTAAACAGGGCTACCTTCAGATGTCTTCTAAAAGTCTGGTAGTTGTTTTTCTCTTTGACATCTGGTGGGAGGGCGTTCCACAGGGCAGGTGCCACTACCGAGAAGGCCCTCTGCCTGGTTCCCTGTAACCTCACTTCTCGCAGTGAGGGAACCGCCAGAAGGCCTTCAGAGCTGGACCTCAGCGTCCGGGCAGAACGATGGGGGTGGAGACGCTCCTTCAGGTCTACTGGGCTGAGGCTGTTTAGGGCTTTTT